>JAEQBH010008894.1:0-140037 GCA_016808115.1 Tetrastigma voinierianum | reverse complement strand
CAATGGTCTACCACTTGTGAGCTGTGTTTTTCCCGAGTTCCTCCTTCAGGAGTCGTGGTTATTCCCAGCTACACCCAATGATGGAACTGTGCTAGGAAACGATTCTAGGGCGGTGTGCTTCGTAGAAAAACTTTGGGCATTCGCTTTTTTCTTTCCTCTTTCTTCTTTTTCTTCCTCTTTCTCCTTCTCTTCTCTCTCTTTCTCCCTTCCACTATCTCTCTTCCTCTCTTCTTTTGGTTTTTTTTTTGCCCGACAGTGTAGGCCATGTGAAGAACGGTTCGCGCTTAACTGTAATTTTCGAGATGCGAAGGGAGATTTTGTAATTTTCTCGAGGTCAGAACTCCATGTAATGAAATTTTGTATTCAACAGAGTCTTCTTTGAAATAAAGAAGAATCTTTTTTGAATTACGTGTCTCTTCCCCGCACTCTTCGATCCGAGCCTCGGCTTCACGATGTAAACTTATTGTTCGCCCACCATGACATTAAACAACTAAAAAAGGGATCTAGAGTATTATTCGAAATCAGGATGGTGGATCTTTATTACAGGCTACGTTCCGAGGTCTTATTGGTAGAACCGTTTGAGGTGTTCAACGTTCCATGAGTGGGGCAGGGTTTTTCCTTCTTCTGTTTGAAGTTCGTAGTTGCTAGGTCGAACTACGCGGGCTATGATATAGGGCCCTTCCCAATTGGGTCCCAAGCCCCATGTGCGGGTCTTTCCTTGTCAAGTGTGAGTTTTAGAACCAGTCGCCAGTTTGTAAATTTTCCGGGTTTGACCCTTCGATCATAGTATCTTACTATCTTTCTATGATAATCCTCGGCACGCTTCAAGGCTAGCTCACGCCTTCTTCCAGAGGTCCAGTTTAGGCGAGCTCCATCAAGGCTTGATGCTCGCGACCAATCCCTTAGTGATTTCACTGACCGACGGAGCTATTGCTTCGTGCCAAAGGCCGCAGCAAATGGGGTCTCCCCGAAAGGTCGACTTGCGCCAGAGTTCTCAGATGCCCATAATACCCTGGGAGGCTCTACTCATCGCCCTTAGTCTTCCAATTTGGTCTTCACACAAGCCTCAGTCCTTATAGTGACCTCTCTCGCTTACCCATCGACTTGATGAGCCGGGGACAAGTAGTAGTTCTTATTTCGAGCTCTAAGTGCGTAAACTCGAACTTTAGGATTGCCTAGAATTGCTTCCCACACATCGACACGGGGACTCCTGATCCCGAACCACATATTACTTAACGGCCAAACAAAGTTGCATACCTTCTACTCTAAGCAGACTGCTATGTGTCTGCTCATCCCACGGTGGGTAAATCACAGCTCACAATGGATCACTTATATCATCTCCATGTGGTAATCAGCAGATCTGTCCATTGCAGAAAGGTGACATCTTGATTTATGATCACCTCACGATGGAGGCAGAGAGATTTGGGTATCTGACAGGTTTTATTTCTGTAATTCTAATGACACGCCTTGAGCATTGTAATGCAGGCCCTCGCTCAAAAGTTTTTCCTGCTAGGGTCCGAGCTCCGATGTGGTTGCCACATATACCTTCGTGTACCTCCCTGAGTACATAGTCGGCGTCTTGCTTTCCCAGACACTTAAGGATGGGCGTGAAAAAGCCCCGTTTATAAAGGGTCCCTCGATGAACGGTGAATCTTGCCGACCTTTCTCTGAGTTTGGATGCCTCCTTCGGGTCACTTAGTAATGTACCTTATACTCAAAATCTCGCACGGGGGTCCATCCAAATTTCTACGGACATCACAAGGGAGACCTCCTTCATCAATGCTAATGAGGGAATTCCCCGAGGTGTTCACCGTATCGCACCGCCTGTGTCTTCTTGTGAGGTCGCTTTCCAAGCCAGCTGATGCATCACCAAGAATTTTCTCATTCCTTGGCACATGTCCGACCTTAAACTCGCACGGTAACTTCTTACAATTCCTCACCTTTTTAGATATAAGATCATCTTCTCACCGTCTCGTGAGGAGTCTTCTATCCGCTTTACCACTCCGCCTTGAGTCATTGCCACCCCAGTTTAATCATTCATGAAGTGGGCAAGGTTGAGTCCAGCTATGACATCCTCGTATTCAGCCTCATTATTGGAGGCTTGAAAGAAGAATCTGAGGGCGTATTCCATATCTATCCCGTCCAAGGAGGTCAAGATCAGCCTGGTGACCGCTCTTAGGTGTTGCAGGCCCCGCTGACCTGCAAACTCTAGATGCTGGGAGGTCAGTGCCGCTGGGTCGCTCTTCAGATCGTGCTAGAGCGAGTTCCATGATGAAATCTGCTAAGATCTGCCCTTTTACCGCTGTCCTCGATTTGCACCTGATGTCAAATTCACTAAGCTTTATAGCCCACTTTATCAGCCTTCCAGAGGTTTCGGTCTATGCAAGACTTGTTTACCTGGATATTCTAGCTGGGACTTCGACCAGATGAGCTGAAGTAAGATCGATTTTTCTCAAGCCGTGGTTACCAATGCCAAGATCACTTTCCATCTTCGGATATCTCCTCCTCCGCCTCCTTAGAGCTCGGGGCTGCAATAGTAGACGGCCGTTGCACTGCCCTCCTCTCACCAGAAGCAAGACTGGGTTGCGGGAGTCCGAAACGACTGTAGAGAGTGAGGAGTTCTCCCTCTGAAGGGCTTACTAGAACGGGGGGAGAACTCAGGTAGGTTTTGAGTGCCGTGAACGCCTCCTGGCAATGTTCGTCCCATTGGAAGGCCTTTTTCAGAGCCTGAAAGAAAGGCTGACATTTGTCACTGGCCCTAGATAATGGCACTTAGCGCAGCCTATTCTCCCCGGCCGCATTGAATGTCTTTAATGCTCGACGAGGCAAGACATCAAGCACAAATTTCTATCTTATCATCCTGTTTGCCTCTAATCCCCATGTTGACTATAAACCCAAGAACTTCCCATGAGACCCCAAAGCGCATTTGGCTAGGTTTAACTTCATATTGTAGCCAGACCTGAACGCCCCTACTAAATGGGCTATGTGGAGCTCGGCTTTTACCGATTTTACCAGCATGTCGTCTATATATACCTCCATAGATGCTCCAATTTGTTTCTGGAACATCTTGTTCACCAGCCTTTGGTAGGTGGCGCTTGCATTCTTCAGTCCGAAGGGCATTACTCGATAACAGTAGGTTCCCTGACTAGTGACGAATGAGGTCTTCTCTTGGTTGTTGGGGTCCATACTGATCTGGTTGTAGCCAGAGAAGGCGTCCATGAAGCTGAGGAGTTCATGACCGGCTGTGGCGTCCACTATGAGGTCAATCCGAGGTAGGGGGAAGCTATCCTTGGGCGTTCTGCATGTTCGTGGAAATTGATAAAGCCGCGATTTATCGCTTCTTTTCGACGAGAACAACGCTAGCCAACCATTCAGGTGCTCCACTTCTCTCGATTGCCTGCTGAGGAGCTTACCGAGAACCCGTAGTGTGCGCGACCGGTTTCAAATTTTTCCTTCCAATGCCCATTTTGTCGAAAGAGGATGCGAAGATGATGTTTACGAGCCTTTGTCGATAAGGACCCCGTGGACTGCTTTGTATTAGCTACTATGGTTTTTATCGCTGGTCGCCATGGGGATGTCGCCCTTCCATGTCAACGTCCGAAAAGGTTATGGCAGTGTCCAACCGAGGCTTCGATTACCAGACGGTTTCCGACCCAATGTTTCGCAAGTGGGCCTTCCCGGTCGAGCCGGATCATCTCCGCAATCCGGAGATTACATGGATTTCTCCTAAAGGCTACCGATGCCGAACTAGGTCACGACGAGGCGGCGGGTCGGACTGGGCCTTCGCCTCTTCCGAGGCCACATAACTACCGAGGTGCCCACTGATCAAGTATTCAATCTCTTCTTTAGCTGGATGCTGTCTGTTCTGTCTATGACCCTTGTGGAACTCACAAAGACTGCATCGCTCCTTTTAGCTAGGTCTGATCTCATCTGGGATGGCCATCTCAAGAACTTTTAGTGTCAGACATGAGGACCCGTGACACCGAGGCCGTCACTCGGGTGTATTGTCGAGGCGAATACCGTACCGCAGCCTCCTACCGAGGTGGTCCTAAGCGACCCTGATGTTCCTCCGTCTGGGGGACCGCCGTTTACGCCTTCCCAGGGGGCTTTCCGTCTCGCCCGTCTCCCTGGGCTTCGCCTCGCTTTTATCTCCCTTGCTTTTTTTCCTTGAATGTAAGAGCTTCTTTGTAACACTCAAAATACCCTAGAATTTTTTTAATAATTTTATTATATATTCGTATAAATTGAGCTAAACTTGGGTATTTATGAAAATTGTTAGATGAATATTGATTGTTATTTGATAAGTGATTTAAAAGATTAAACCCGGGAATTTACTCAAGTGTCAAGGGCAAAAGTGGAAACTTATAAAATCATGACCTAAAGGTCATTTGTGAATATGTTTATGTGTCTAAGAGTGAATATGGGAAAATTTGAAGTGCAAATAGAAGGATGTATGGGCTATATAGCATTCGTGATAACTTCAACGCTTTATAGCCAACCAAGGCCTTATATGAGGTTTTGATTTGAAAGACCAAAATTTGGTCTAAGAGCTCATTAGATCAAAAACGTTTTTTGGGAGAGAAGAGAGGAGCAAAAGAGAGAAAGCTGTGGTTTTGTGGTAGTGAAATCAAGAGATTCTGCAAAGAACTTACAAGATTGCTTCAAGGAGAAGAAAAGGGGTGGTTTCAAGTGATTCAAGGTACGTGAACAAACTCCTAGAATTTATTTGAACATCTTTTGGGTTAGAAGAAACTCCTAGCTTTGTACAAATGTGATTTTTTTTGTTAGTTTGAGTTCAGTTTTGTAGGTTGATTTGGTTTGGGAGGTCCTCAACCCGGAGGAGTTTTCAGATAGAGGAATATGAAGTTTTAGGGGAGGTGCTGTCAAAATTTTCCAAACTCATGTTTTTATTTTGGCCATAACTTGGTCATTTCTCATCCAAATTGAGATATTCAAATTGATGGGTACACTAGACGTCTAGGAGAACAAATCTTCATGAAATAGGTATACCCAGATTTGGACCCTATCGACTTGTAGAAATTCGTTGAAGATGCTCGCTTTTGATAGAATTTATGGTCCAAGCTCAAACATTTATGTTTTGGTAATAGTTTTGGTATTTAGGCTATAAGTTGAGTTTCACTCATCCAAATTGGAGGATTCAAAATTTTGGGTAAACTAGACTTCTTGGAAAAATAATTTACGAAGGAAGTGTATGCAAATTGTATCCTAAAGTGCCTGTAAATTTATCAAAGCAGCTATGTATAAGAATAACTGACCTCATGGTAAATTGGAGTAGTATGGATGTAAAATGCAATAACTTGAGTTCTATTGATCCAAATTGGATGATTCCAATTGGAGAAGAAACCTTAGAACCATAGCTTCAAATGAGTAGAAGGGACCATTACCAATTGATGGAGTTAAGACCCCTGGAATTTAGAAAAACAGTAGGTAACCGAGTGAGCTGGGCATAACGACTAGTTTGGCATAAAGATGCTACAATCAGGCTGGGGTGATCCAAATGAGATGATTCAAATTCTACTAAAATAGGACTCATAGAGATATAATTTCGAAGGATGTATGAGCAAAATATGGCTTAATTGTCCCGTAAAATTTGGCAAGTGAAGGAGTATTCGGTAGACATCAACCCTAACCAAAAAATCTTAGGAATGCACAAACAGATTTTTCTTTCGTTATTCTTTGATCAGGAAATATGTGTGATGGATTAGGGGTTAACGAGGAGGAAAGCCCGAGTTGAGGTCGAGATTCCGAGGATAGAAATTGAAGGACGACAATCTTTTTGGTTTGTTCTAAGTCTTTTTTTTTCCTATTTCAAGTATTGGTTTGTTCTCCATATCTCTAACCTCATTTCAAGCATTGTTTGTGAAATGCTTATTTATGAAAGCTACATATTGATTTGAACTGATTATTAGAAATTTGCCAAATATTTGCATGTATGCATTTATTTGAACTTATAAATGAAAACGATATGTCGCTCTATCTACTCCTATTCTCGTTTCAAGATTTGAAATGCTCGTCAAATGTATTAGAAAAGCATATCTGGCTTCTTTTGGATTGATTTGGAGATGGATTGCGATATGAAAATTTCTATGATTATTGAAATGAATGGTTTGTACAAACATACATACTTATACTTCGTATTTTGCTATGAGTGATTTGAAAGCTCTAATAGAATGATTAACCGTTAATTCATACAAAGGATAGATTAGTATACTAATAGCACAATTAAGAAGCATCGCAAACTAATGTGTATTTGACAAAGGTCACCTCGACTGCAGAGCTCAATGACAAGATTTGCAGGTTCACGAATTGATTTTTAATAACCAAATAAGAAATTTCAACTGACCAGACTGTGTTATAAAACAAATGTTTTTATACTACCGCAGCCCCAAATATGCGGACTGGGTGTTGATTCCCGAGTATCCTATATACCGAAAACATAGGTTAAATTAAGTATATGAATCGAAATGACTTTGAGATTTTCGCATATTGAATCGGGAATGCATGATTGCAAATTGAAATGATAAGAAAGTTATGAAATGCATGATTTGTGATTTGAATTATTTATTGTATAAGAAAGTGCATATTTGGAATGATCAATGAACCGTAAATGGATGTATATGAAATAAATATATGTATTAATGGCATGGATCATTAAAAGATTCAAAAGCATCATTTAGAAAAAAATTTGCATGATTTGATTTAAATCGAATGAAGAGAGAACTATATAAACCACTAAGTATGAAAATGCTTAGCGATTATTTACCAATGCAAAGAAGTACCGAGTGATATATAAGTGGATCGAAAGCTGATCCAAGATCAAGGAGCCGAGTCATAAAGAAAGAATTTCCCGAAATATGTCTGAATTTGTATCTATCATGTTTCTTTGAACTTTGATATTTTCAGAAAAACATTTCTTTAACTCCTCGAATATCTATTTTGTAAATCATTTTGAAAAGGCATAGAATGCCTTCATTGTAAATGCATTTTGTTAAATATAAATGTTTATGGGCTTGCCCTAAATTGAAATCGTTTCCGCAAAGATTTGAGAATGAAATGTATTTGATAAACGGATTTGGTTAATGGCTTCGGCCGGGCGTCCCCGGGGTTTCGATTCGGACCCACCAACCGGGTCGGGCCGGGCTCGGGGGTCGCCACATCTTTGATTGGATAAAAGGGCTTCTTCACCGTTGATATACTTCTCTGTTTTAGCAAGGATCTCGACCATTCTTGCCTAAGGGTTCTTTGAGATAGAGAACATTAGGTCTTTCGACTGCACCCCCAGCCTTGCAATGAAAGCGGTGATGGCGAATTTTTTGTCACGAATGTCCACTTTTAACGATTTCGCGTTGAATCTCAACATACGACCAAAGCTTCGCGAGCCTTATGGTCAGAAGGTGATAACTTGGCTTCCTGTACGTCCTTGCTTCGATAAAGTGGGAGACGAATGCGATGGAGAGCTCTGTGAATGATGAAATAGATGCTGCGGGAGTCCGCAAACTACGCCAAAGGTCGGGCCTTTTAGTGTGATAGCCAAGGCCTGCGATCGTATAGTGGCTCATAATTCCGTGCGCCCATCCGTTCCTCAGACGTATTAAGGTGATCAATGGGTCTTGTTAGCGTCGAACGCTTAGACTCGCGGTATTTCAACTTTGTCGAAGAGGGAAGTGAAGACCGCCGTGAACGAGGATTCAGCCATTGCACTGCAAGGTCCATAGACCGGAGAGCCTCGGGCCTTTATCGCTTCCTTCATATGGCTGAGCTCTTGCTGGATGCCCCTGAACCTCTGCTCCCATGACCGCTCCCCTGTTTCCTGCTGATCAAGGATGGGTATGGGTCCATTGCTTCTGTTGTCCCTTCCATGCCTTTCCTCATTGCGATTCTCTCCGGAGGTTTGTGCGATCACACCCTAGTTTTCGCTAGCTCTCTCTCCATCCATTCCTCGAGGAGGGTCGAGGTGCTGCCGCTCTTCGGGTGAGGGGTTTGGGCTCTCAGCCTCGGCCGTGCCTCCCGGGGCGCGGCAATGAGCAGCAGGAGTTGTTCCAACTCTCAAGAACGCTAAGTGAGCGAGGCGAAGAGCCTCCATCTCATCCGTATCGCAAGATAGCCTGGTGTACCTGACGTAGAGGTCTGGGCTATCTACGCCGCTCTTGCCGGGTCTTGCATCCTTGGAGGATTGACGTGGCTCCTGCTTGTGTTCCGAGTGGATACCATCAGTGACTGAGAGATCAGTTTTATTTGTAGAGAAACTATCGTTCCCACAAACGATGTCAAACTGATGATGCTTTTTCAAAACGAACTGGCCGGAGCGTACCGAATTGCTGGTCGGTCCGACTCTAGATGTTGGGCCTCTCCAAACAAGAAACAAAGATCGAAGGGCTCGCCTATTGCCTCCAATGCCTAAGCTTCACTTTTCCTGGGTGAAGAGAAGATCAATTGCTTAGGGAATGAAGTTTCAGGCGCATGTCCGCACTTTCATCGCGGTGGCCTGGTATTTATAATCGTGGCTTAGTATTTATAATGGATGATCGTGATAACTTTCCTAGTTGGATGATGACAATGTAATAGTATCTTTCTCGTTGAGGATGATACTTATATTCCTTCCATGTGGTGAGATTTTCTTCCTTATCGTAATCGATTAATAAGTGGATAATTGATGGGCACAATTATGAAATATCCTACTTTCCGATCGTGGAGATTGGGTGTTTTCCTTTACCGCTGCATTCGCTACCAATTTTTTAAACGGGCGAAAGGTCCAAGCCGCTTTGTAATTGGGGGATACCATTAAGGCCCACGCAGATTGCCCATTTTTTAATCCCGATGTTCGGGCTCAAGGCCTCGGGCTCGCAAGGCCTATTATTTCAAACCCCATCAATGTGTATTTTTATTGGTAAGTATTCATTATAATTTTCTATTATATTTGGAATTATTATATGTAAGACCCGAGAAAATTCCAAATTTTGGAAAAAGGGTAAAATCGTAATTTCGGTCAAAAATCCGAAATTTATTCTCTAGATCTCGAATGACAAAAAGGATTTCACCGTTGAATCGTCTCGCGAAATCTAGCCAGCACATTGAATTTCGTCGAATTCTGAGACAATTCGAATTTACATGTTTTTTGAGGCATCGAGTATCGGGTGTCGAAAAACGACCTGTGATGTGACGAAAGTCACCTATAACATGTGCTCATGTTACACATGTTGCATGAGTAGCGAAATAATGGAAATGGACGGTCGAGATAGTGGCAAATGTTGAAAATCAAAGCTTAGGGACATGATGGGAATTTGTGGAATGTTAATGAGCTAAATAACAAAATAGCTAGAGTGATCTTCTCAAACAAAAAGAGAAAAGGGGCAGTGGCTAGACAGAAAACGGAGAGTGAGCAGCAGGTTGAGGGTTTTTTGATTTTTTTAGAGAGAGAGCCACTTCTCTCTAGATTACCGGGCAATCGGACCGTCGGAATTCTTCAGAGCAAGAAGGAAAGTTGTTCTACGCGGCGAGGCCTATGCGTGGGCTCCGGTTTTAAGGAGTTTCGATAAACTCCATGAGGTAGGGGTTTCATCCTACTTGAGTTTTACACTCCCTGTCATGCTATATAATGCTGTTGGTTTGAGGCCTCAACTATTGGCTTGATCTGCTCCAAATTGGAACCGAAGCAAGAATTTAGAACTACAGGATGTACCGTGACTGGTCTACGGGTCGTTTGGGTTGTAAATGGCAAAATGTGTGCAATGAATTGTGGCCAGATGTGTATGAGGTCGACAGCAGGAATTCTGCTCACGAAGTGAAACCGACGTGGTGGAGATCGCTGCGAACAAGAAATCGAGGGTTTTACTATTCACATGAATAGTGCTCACAAAATAAATTTTGTGAAATAATGTGTTTGATTGAGTATTTCAAATCGAATTGCTCGTGTTTGATAATTAGCCCAAGTGAGCTAATTTTTGGTGAAATGGATTGTGAAATTATATAACATGTTGTGTGATTTAAATATAAATGTATATCATGTTATATATGTTTATATGTGTTATATGAATTGTATCGAATTGACATCATGCATTCCATATGCACCGGACACCCTGTGAAATATAAGGAGTGCATGAGGTGGTTTATTGAGAGAGTGGTTTCGTAGGGCTGACTAATAATAATAATAATAATTATCTGAGGGTATCTATATAAAATATCAATCGCCTGAGTCGGCCCAATTGATATACACTCCAGGTTGTCCACTAAATAACATCTGAGCTCATTCAATTACTTATATCTGAGGGTTTGCTCACAATTAAAAACAAATATCTTTGTTTTGAAAATAATGTTTCTCATAATGTTTAGGCAGTGTGAGGAGTCGGTGAGGACTCCTGTGGTATGAGTTGATTCCTCATGCAGATATTCAAGTAGGATCACGATTTACTTGAATGTATGTTTTCATTTGAGCATCAGATATGCACTTAGGTGGAGAGTAACCCATTTGTGGTGATTCCACGAGCATTAGCTCACCTCGTCGAGATATTATTTTCGTGTACAGGAGCGTGACGAGGAGATGGCTCATCATAGAGACCATGAAAGAAAGCCGGTCAGGGCTTGGTTTTATGATGTATTACATGTATTAGAATTCTAAAATTTTAATACGTGGCCGTATAAGAGTAAACTTTTAACCTCGTAACTATGGTATATAGTTGATATGTTTATGAGTATTGTTTTATGGGCCCAAGTGGCCGTTTTTACTCATGTCATGGATTACATTGGATTGTTTGGGACAGGTGATTCCTTCGGGTGTAGCCCCCGACAAAGGAGACTCGTCGATTTTTCGTGAAAATGCTCTGGTCACCCGACATTCAATATGTTTCAGTGGGTCGATATGGGTAGTCAAACTGACCCTTACCTGATTTAGGGCGCTATAGTTTTAGGTATCAGAGCCTAGGTATACGACTACCTAGGGCTTGAGGGGATTTGGGCTTATGCCATAGTCTTTAAGGTGTAAAAACATCACCACTTGGGTAGTTCGATGTAGGTTAGGTATGAAACTACCTAGAAATCACTGACAAAACTAGACAATCGCATGCGCGTTTGGTGTGTTTTCAGGTGATTTTGAATAATGGTTGTGTGAATGGTGTGTATGCCATGGTATGTGTTGTGATTGTTGTGTGCTTAGGTAAACAACACATAGATGTGTTGGAAAACAAATTTTGGAGTTTTACAGTGAGTAAAACTGGGAAAAAGAAAATAAATTAAGTCAATTCTTATTAATTTATTTGGTTTATGGAATAATGAAATAAAATTTTAATAAAATTTTATTTGGTTAGTGTTAGATCTGGAGGTTTGAAGAAATTTTGGACAAAATGTCCAAAATTAAATGAAAAAAAAAAAGGGATATGAAGAAAATCATTTTCTAAAGTTTTACAATTTGTAAAACTGAAGAAAATCAATTAAAATAAAATTTATAAATTTATTTGAGCATTTTTTGGGAAATGAGAAAAAGGCATATATATATATTTTTGTGTTTTCCAAAGAGTCGGAAATTAAGGTGAAAAAAAAAAAATATATATATATATATATATATATATATATATATATATATATATAAATAATGAAAAACGAAAAATGCGTTAGAATTTTGAACGGGCTACGCCCAAATTGTGTCACGATACAATTAAGTGTATCGTGATATAACAGCAGGTCTTAGGGGCTTAAATGGTTATGGGTTAGTGTTGCAATACAAAAAATTGCATCAAGTAACATGTGGCATGCAAATAAGCCGAGGGATCGTGGTTCGATACAAAGAAATTGTATCGTGACACAACAAATATTAGGCATGCAGTTGGGGCTGGAGAATTGGGTCACGATACAATCTCCACCAGATCGCGACACGGATGACAGCGAAAGTCAAGACCGGGCGCGCACGGCTACCGCAGGGCGCACGATATGGCCATGCAAAGCCAAGGCGATACTCCAAGATGCATTACCATCACCGACACTCCACTACGCTGAGTTCAGACACGGCACGCACGCGCGCCGCAGCCGGCCGGGCCAGTCGGGGTTTTGTGCACTCGACCTAATTTGACTCGCTTTTAGACTCGCATCGTTCTCAGCCGGGCTTTTTGGAACTGCTCATGAACACTCGTTCATCACAAAAATTTCAAAATTTTTTTTAATTAAATTAAATAAAATCAAATAAAATGAGAAAAAATTTTGGAAAAAAAATTAAATTTTCGAAAATAAAATTTTTTTGTGAATAAAATTGATTTGAGATGTGAAATAAAATTTCGCACAGATGAAACTAGGGACATAGAATACGAACCGTGATATTCTCGAGTATGAATAGTGCTCATCGTGTTTACGCTTTAGAGATACCGCATTGCATTAATCGCCATTCGAACCGTAGATGGCTAGGTAGAGGACTCCAGGACGTAGAGTGGCGTCCACTGGTACGGGTCAAGCACCACCCGACATTCCTCGACCGTACCACCAAGATTGATCGCCAGCCACGAGGCCGTGAGGTATCGCGCGGCCGCGCCGCACGTGCCAGTGTAGCAGGTAGTCAGGGAGGTTCTAGTAACCTCCAGAGGTTTAGGGCGCATCATCCTCCGACATTCACAGGGGAGAGATCCCATGGCGGCGCACTACTGGGTTTAAGTGTATCGGTAAGGTGTTGAGGCTACGAGATTACCGACGCGACTCAGATCAAGTTACCGCCCACCAGAGGCGAGGCCCAAGTATGGTGGAATGCGCGACCTCAGACTTAGAGGTTGGGGTGACATGGGCAAGAGTTTCGTGGAGTTGTCTATGGTAAGTACTTTCCAGACACCGAGGCATGCGAAGGCCTCGTGGAGTTCCAGAGTCAAGGGTGGGGTGATGACTGTGAATGATTATGGCAGTTCACTGCAGCTAGCCCGATTACGATGATTACATGGCGCATAGCTGTTAGAGATTTGAGAATGGATCGAAGTTGTCCATTCGGGCCGGGATCAGTAGTGGCTTCGCCACAGATATGGACTCCATGGTCAGCCCACCATGTGAGAGAGATCGAGGATGCTCAAGCACCTGACGCAAAAGGTGAGCAAGAGGAAGGAGAATCAGCCTTCTTCTAAAGGATAGTCAGGCTTGTGAGGTTGAGACCTGTAGGAGCTCTCGAGGTGAGTTCTCCTCAGGATTAAGCAGAATAGGGATGATATGTCGGCTGCGAGTTGAGATCTCAGTGGACTCTACTCACAAAGGACTTGGAGATCATGGACATGTCAAAGTTCGATGTCATCCCTGTGGATGGATCACGACAACTCATGTGGTCGCGATCGATCAGGAGCGTATGAGGGTTACCGCCTATACTTAGGACGATACTCGTGTGGTAATTCAGGGGGACAAGCATGATATTTTGCCCCATATAGGCGAGTCCGTGTCGTGACGCTTAGCTGGGCTTCATAGCGAGCCCAATTTAGAGGACGAGGTGAGACCGCACTCGGATCTACCTCGCTAGCTCATGAGTATGTAGATGTTTTCCGGATGAGCTACGATCGCTTCTCCGCAAAGGGATGTGACTTCAGATCGAGTTACACTCCTGTACTTCGCCCATCTCTATGACTCCGCATAGATGGAACCGGCTGAGTCATAGGAACTTAGAGTCCAGCCTACATGAGCTAATCGGACAAGGTTCATTAGACCGAGCACTTCACCATGGGGCGCCCGCTCGTTTGCGAAAAAGAAGACAAGACCCTTCGACCGGTATTGATTACGCATTTGAATAAATTTACGATCAAGCATCTGCACTCCATCACGAGGATCGATGATTTGTTTGATCAGTTGAGAGGAGCGTGAGTCTACTCCAAAATAGACCTTTGTACTGGTTACTATCAATTGAGGGTTAAGGAGACAGATATCCCTAAGACAGCGTTTAGGACGCGTTATGGGCACTTTGAGTTTACGGTGATGCCCTTTGGATTGACGAATGTGCCAGCGGCATTCATGGACCTCATGCTTAGGTATTCCGCAACCCCATTCGCATCTTTGTCAGAGTCTTTGTGGATGACATTTTGATTTACTCCTGTACCGGAAGGGAGCATGAGTATCACTGAGGATCATTTACAAAGTGTCGAGAGACCATCGCCAGTATGTTCAAGAAGTGCCAGTTTTGGCCATCGAGGTGAGATTTTCGGGACACGTGGTGTCGCATCAAGAGGCCGTGACCCGCAGAAGGTCAAGGCCGTGATGAGTCGGGAGAGGGGCCAAGTCGTACCGAGATACGAGTTTCTCGATTAGCCGGGTACCATAGAGATTCATCGAGGATTTCTCCCGATTAGCGGCACCTAAGACGATTGACCCTAAGGAGGTCAAGTTTGATTGGGATGATGATGCGAGGAGGCATTCCAGAGTCAAGAGGAGACTTACTTCGCTCCTATCTGATAGTCCCTGATGTGGGACAAAAAGGCCACAAGGTATCAGGATGCCTCGAGGGCCTGGATCGGGATGTGTTTTGATGCACCAAGAGGGTAGTAGCTACTTGCCTCACATTGAAGAATCATGAGCGTAATTACCCCACACATGACATGGAGTTGGCGGGCCGTAGTCTTCGCCAGCAGATTTCCAGCGCCACTACTTATAGTGACGAGGAGCTCGAGGTGTACTAAACCACAAAAAGCTCCTAAGTATGCCACGCAGCTGACCTCAATATGAGTAACGAGATGGATGGAGTTCCTAGAGGATTATGATCACTTTGCACACATCCCGGTAAGTGCAAATGTGGTGGCCGGCGCCTGGCCTAAGTCACAGTGAGTATCAAGCAGTGATAGCCTTCCCGAGTGGCAGATGTTTCGATCATGGGTCGGGCCACATAAAGATACCGAAAGCGTGCTCAAAGGGTACGTTTGGGGAGTTTAGTGGCTACACCGTCTCTCGTTGAGTGTGAGTGATTGAGTTCCAAAGGGCAGGACGCAGATAGTGTCCATCGGGACCAAGTACGGGCCAGTACAAAGGACGAGGGTCGGACCGCTTCACGAGATGGTAGTCTTTATAGAGATTCGCAGGTTCTATCTCGACCGACGAGAGAGGAGATTCTCGTGGAGTTTCACCGCTTCGACGGTGCGACATCCATGGTATGAAGATGTACCAGCATTCCCGGCCAAGACATCGAGCTAAATGAAGAGACATGTAGGGGACTTTCAGGCGACGTATGTCTCAATGTGGTCGCAAAGGCGTCGAGCACCGGCCGCAGGGCGGCCTATCCATTAGAGGTGACTGAGTGGAAGTGGAGCACGCTCACGATGGATTTGTGACCCACTTGTCACGACACCGCAGACATGATGCTAAGATGGGTGATAGTGGACCTACCACGGCTTCCAAGACATTTTCTAAATTGCAAGGATGACCTTCATCGAGAGATTCTCGTCGAACAGACATTCGAGAGATAGTCCCTGTTATGGAGCACGGTATCCATGGCTCCGATAGGGATCCGAGATTTACTGGCAAGACTTTTAAAGAGCTCAAAGGCTATGGGCACACTAACAATGAATTATGAGTACAGTTTCTTTCCACCCCCTCGTGACAAATGGTCACCGAGAGACTATACGTGTTAGAGGACATGTCGCAGCATACTGGTCCTGGACCATCGTGGTAGCCGGGAAGAGCACTTGTTTAGTGGAATTCGCCTACAACGCTTATCGCGAGTATACAAGATGGCACCATATGAGGCATCAGATGGAAGGCCATGCAGTCACCGTTATGTCGACCGAGGTGGAGAGAGCTCCATCAATCGGGCCCTGATCCGATTAGGATACACCGAGAAGGTGAGCTTGATACGCACAGCCGCCTTCTCACGGCTCGTGAGTCACAGAAGAGCTATGCGGACGTACGACGTCGACCCTTAGAGTTCGAGGTTGGTGATCACGTCTTCTTGAAAGTGATTCCTAAAAGAGGAGTGGTCAAGTTCGGTAAGCGAGGGAAGTTATCGCCGAAGTTCATTGGGCCTTTCGAGATACTCGAGAGGGTAGGCACTATTACAGACTCTACATGCTACCGCCTCGCATGTCAGGTGTCCACGAGGTATTTCACGTCTCCATGCTCCTGGCATACTCCGTGATCCACTATGTATGGTGGATTGGGATGATTGAAGTCGATGACTGATGAGACCTTCGAGGAAGGACCAGTGTGTATTTTGGATAGTCGTGATCAGGTTTTGCGACGCAAGAGCGTGAGGCTAGTGAGGGTGTTATGGCGTAACTATGGAGTGGAGGAGTCAACGGGGGTGCTGTGATACGACGCTGGCCACCTATCCCTTCTCTTGCTTTTAGTGGATTAAGGTACGTGGTTTAGCTTGTTTAAATTTTTAAATGATCACTTACATGCACGGTAGAACAGACGCTGTATACATGCATGTTAGTGATTTGGTGGATTGTCCGTAATTCGGGGAAAAAATTTTTAAGAAGCAGAGAATGTGACTGGCACCCCAAATTCTCGAAAAAGGGTAAAATCGTAATTTCACAAAAATCCTAAATTTATTCTCTAGATCTCTGGATGATGAAACGGATTTCACCGCTGGGAATCGTCTCACAAATTCAACAAGACGTCGACTCTCGGGTCGACCTCCGAGACAAATAATTTGCATCAAGCCGAGGCACTAGCATCTAGCCTAAAACAACCTGTGATGTGACGAAAGTCACCTATAACATGTACTCATGTTACACATGTTGCATGAGTAGAGAAATGATGGAAATGGACGGCCGAGATAATGGCAAATGTTGAAAATCAAAGCTTAGGGACATGACGGAATTGTAATGTTAATGAAATTAAATGATAAAATAGCTGTGAGTGATCTTCTCAAACAAAAAGAGAAAAGGGGCAGTGGCTGGACCAGAAACGGAGAGGGAGCAGCAGGTTGAGGGTTTTTGAATTTTTTTTAGAGAGAGAGCCACTTCTCTCTAGATTACCGGGCAATCGGACCGTCGGAATTCTTCGGAGCAAGAAGGAAATGCCGACGCGCGAGGCCTATGCGTGGCCCTAGCTTTAAGGAGCCACAAACTCCGTGAGGTAGGGGTTTCCATCCTACTTGAGTTTTACATTTTTTTTGGCGTTATATAATGTTTCTATTGGCTCGAGGCCTTAAACTATCGCTTGATCTGGCTCCAAATTGAATCGAGGTGAAGAATTTTAGAGATGTGACAAACCGTGACTGCCCAATGATGCCTGGGGTTGCAAATGGCAAAATGTGTGCAATGAATTGTATCATGATGTGTATGAGGTCGGAAATGGCTATGAATTCGGTTCACGGCGAAACCGACGTGGAGATATTGGCGAACGCGAAACCGAGGGTTTTAATGCTCACGGACAGTGCCTACAAAATAAATTTGTGAAATAATGTATGTTTGATCGGAGTAATTCAAATCGAATTGCTCGTGGTTTGATAATTAGCCCAAGTGAGCTAATTTTTGTGAAATGGATTTGAAATTACATAATATGCTGTGTGATTTAAATTATGTAAATGTATATCATGTTATATATGTTTGCATGTGTTATATGAATCACTGAATTATCATGTAATTTTATATGCACCGGGACACCCTAAGAAATATGTGGAGGAGTGCATGAGGTGGTTTATCGAGAGAGTGGTTTCGGAGGGTTGACTAATAATAATAATAATAATAATTATCGGAGGGTAGTCCATATAAAATATCAATCGTCGAAGTCGGCCCAATTGATATACATCGGAGGGTTGTCCACAATTAAAAACAAATATCTTTGTTTTGAAAATAATGTTTCATAATGTATTTAGGCAGTGAGGGAGCTCATGAGGACTGAGGTATGAGTTGATCATGTAGACATTCAAGTAGGATCACTTAACATTTACTTAAATGTATGTTTTCATTGAGCATTGCATATGCACTTAGGTGGAAAGAGTAACCCATTTAGGTGATTCCACTATCAAAGATTAAATTACCCCGTCGAGGATATTATTTTCTGCGCATGCACATCACTTCCCCTCCCACTTCCATCTACCACATCATGTAGACCGCTAAGAAAGCCTGTCATGGACTTTATTTTATGATGTATTATATGTATTAGAATTCTAAAATTTTAATATGTGTTGTATAAGAGTAAACTTTGAATTTTGTAACTATGGTAGTTGATATGTTTGGCGAGTATTGTTTTATGGGCCTATGGTCGCTTTACTCATGTCATGGATTACATCGATTGTCTAGATAAGTGATTCTTAGGTAGAGCTCCCCATACAAAGGAGACTCGATTTTCGTGAGAAATGCTCGTCACCCGACATTCACGAGTGTTTCTCATGGTTGATCTGCACAATCTGACCCGAGAATCAAGCGCCACATTATATCCGTGAGTTCTATTTATTTTCCTGACTCCACTGTTAGGATAGAGGTAAGCAAATTTCAAAACATTCCATTGTCATTTATATATAAGCCCATATTTTGTATTTTTCTAATTATTTAAATCTTATTATTCAGAATACTTTCTAATGTAATTGGTCTATAGTTTTCATTAATAAATCTTTATTGTTATTTTATTCATTATCTATATCGTGATGTTAGAGTTTCTATTTTATTTAAATTAAGTTATAAAATACTTTTATCGAGATCTTCTTCTTGATTATAAGCTTCTTGAATATTATCACAATATTATTATTTACCAAATTTAAATCTAGAGTTATAATCATCAAGTATCACTACTACAAAAACTTAAAATAATGACACTTGGTTCATGACGCTTTTAAAGAAGCGACATTATTTAGATTCGGATGTAAGATATATGGCACTTATTAGAAATGTCATTGTTTATCATAATCGACTTAAGGTTTATGACATTTCTACAACTTATTTAAATATTGTTTGATACACCATGACGCCTATTCAAAGCGCCATACCATAAATTCCTTACAGTGGTGCTTTTGTAGTGTTTGACGAATTATGGGTATAAATATCCCTCTTTGAAACCTGCTCCCCAAACACCAATGTTCACGATCTCAAACCCCATATTTGTACCAAAACCAGCAAGGGAAAATGGGAGCAGCTTTTTTGTGCTCTCTCGGAAGACACTCCTCACGTGGAAACCTTCAAGGAAAAATGGGTTGTGATTGCAGCCAAACTCGCTAGATTTTTCCAACCCGGAGATGAGGGCAAAGTAATGTGAGATTTCTAGGTTTTACTATGGATAATGCAAACATGGGTTGATTATAGAGGGTTTACTGATAACCCCACTGGCTGCCTCAATCTTCACTGGTTACGGTTGTAAAATATACAATCACTAATACAAATTCTTCTTCCCGTCACCATTTGCTTCCTCTCCTCCTTGACGCCTTCCTCTCAAGAACCTCTCAAGAAATGTTTACATAATCATGTCCCTCTCATCTCCTTACCTTCAGGCTCGACCGCTGCGGTGGTTGCTCGCTAGGGAGAGGCGAAGCCGTAGACAGCCAATGGTCGGTCGATCGAACTAGAAGAAGCCGCAAATCTAAGACTTGTGAACCCGGTTAGAGTGCATGAAGTTGAAGCTGTCAAGAAGAAGAGTCTTGAGGATGCGTGGCCGCGAAAAGAATGGTAATTCAGAAATGGTAGCTGGTCAAAGTCATTTGTTTACTCCAAAGTTTACCAAAATCGAAAACCCCAAATTTCAAACAGATCGGACCGCCGCCATCAACGCACTCGAGATGCCCGCCGTCTTCATGTGCACTTCTTAGGTTTCACAAACCATCATCTTCTTTGTCTAGCTTTTCTGGGCTTAGCCTGAGTTTCATGCGCACAGGTGCATCTTGTTTTCCAGGAGGTCGCTTTGAGGAGAGCAGAAGAAAACTCGAGGGAGCTGGCTCTAATCGGTTATAATCGCTTCATGGTCGCTTGAAGGAACTCATAATGTCTCTCGTTTGAATCTTGAACAAAATATGAACTTATTCTTCTTAGCAATTTTTCGTCATTTTGATGATTTTGAAGCTCAGGTATAAATGTTTGTACTATTTATATTATCAGATTTCGAGATGCTATGGAGAACTATCAGATATGTTTATATACCTGGAGTATTTCTAAGGCTTTATGCATCCTGAATCACTTGAACTACTTTATCAACACTATGACTCATTTTGTTATCATCAATGTTCGGATTGATTATCTGTTACAATTACACTTAGGTAATGATATTGATATTATTATAAAGTAGAATATATAAATATTATTATTATTAACTTATTCTCATTATGGGTGATTTTTAAATGCAAGCCAATGAGTTACACACGCTTCCTTGCTCACTGGTGGAACTGCTCTGTGGGTCTGGCCATGTCGGTGTCTCATTTGTCTTTTTGTTATTGTCAAGTATTTATTTATTTTTGTAACTAATTTACCAATCTAAAATTTGAACCTTCATATAGTTATATCTTGTTTCTTGCTTATCAAAAAAAATAGTTATATCTTATTTTATTTTAACATTATTATTTTTTAAAATTCTTCTTTATAGTATTTTCTAATCTGGGATTGGAATGTCTTGTATACTAGTAAATTCTATAAGATTTTCCATAGTTATACTTGTAGGATTTTCATAATATATAATTTTAAGATTTTTCATGGGCTATACTTAAAATTTCAGATAATTTGTATACTTATTATTTGTCCAAATGAATATGATCTTTCGTCTGTACCTTTTAAGGTCAACCTCAGAGTTAATCTCATGGGGTTAGTGCTCTATTTTTTTTATTTTTTTTTTAGTAATTCATTTGACATTTTTTTTTTGGGTTTTCAAACCGGTTTCCGAGAGCAAGAGTTTTTCCCTTTTCTATTCTCAAGTGGCATTTTTCTATACTTAAATCTCATGGATTTATGAGTTTCTCTCGCTTTTTTAACTTGTTCTTTGGACTGTGGAAATGGTTACTATCATGGGGTTTCTAAATTGATTTCTACATTTTTTGTGATGGAAATGGTTAACTCAGCACAAAGGTTTCCTATGGTCTTTTATATGTATATTTTTGGTTTTGATATGGTTGATCTCATGGGTTTAGTGTTTGAGATTGTTAATTGAAAATTTTGATTTGGAAAATAGTTAATCTTTTGGTGGATATTACTTCTAAGTTGTGGGTTGTCAAGGGTTCTTTATAAACCACATAATATTTACTTTCTCTAGAACGAGTATCTTTCAAGATGTGATGCCTTTGAAAGATGAGAGAGATGTTAGGGTCTAGTTTTAATGAGCTTAGATCCATCAATGGTGTTTATTAATTACAAGGTTGATTTTCTGTTTCTAAGTAATGTCTTTTTCTCAAGGTAGATTGTTGGGAATGGGTTTTTTCTATATACAATAAAAAACTAAAAATAAAGGAGGGTAGTTGATAGTTCTCTTGTTGCTGTTATCATTTCCTGATTTTGTCTAGCTTTTCATGTTTGTCTATGCATATCCACCAAAAGTGCTTGCTTAACTATATTTTCCTTCCCTTTTGGGATAGAGATCTTAAAATTCAGGAGCTGAGGTACATTGGGTTAGGATTGTATAAAGGTATATGTACCAATCAATTCAATTTTGATTAAAACTTAACTAATTGAAACCTTAAATTGTTTTGTCTTATTTTAAAGAAAGGGATGAAATATGTTTTAAAATGAGAACCGATGTTGACTCATGCAATTATTGATCAAAGTTAGTTTTCAAGATGCATGAGGAGCATGTCAAAATAGCTTTTCAATTTTTTATCATGTCTAAAATTTGCAAACATTCAACAATTAGGAAAATCGAGGTGAACTTGTTAATCGCTGATCAACCATTTGAGGGTGAACTGTGCATTTTTTCGTGCAGAAGGTCGGATCTCTTCAAACAATCAGTTTCCATGCCCAACGGCCTACTACAGCTCGACTAAGCCATGGCCAGCCATTCAAATCTTTATCAATGAGATGAAACTACTATGCCTAATGACTAGTTTCACTCAAATTTCTATTTAAAGTTTCGCCACTCATTTATGAAGTTGCTCACCGAAAATCATCGTTACATTTCTCATTAAAGAGCTTTGAGAGATTTTCTTGAGTGCACCATTTGTCACTTGTTGATGCTCACCACTGCGACCTCAATCCTAGTTTTCCTTTCAGATAATCATGACATTAGTATAAATAACCGCTTTATCAACCTTTTGTTTTCCACCAATCAGACAAAATCCCCGCGGAAAGTCGTGAAGGTAATCTGAAATTTAAAAATTAATCAAAATTACTACATAGACCTAAGAATTTTCCATCGTGACCCTTTTCTTGGTGGCATTTGAGTGCCATTACGTACACCAACAAGAGGCTTGTATTCCTCCTGCTCCATTACCTACCAGGATGAAAAAGAATCCGCTTCAACTTATCCTCGAGAATGTGTAATATACTCTGCATGAGAAGCAGATGGTTCAAGGTTATGTAAATAAATAGAATATTCTCTTCTAAATAATTTATTTTATTATGATAATTTATTTTTTCCATATTTTAGGTCACAGTGTATGCAACATAGAAAGTATCAAGCTGCTTCTTTAGCAGTTCCAACAGCACCAAAGATGGTACATTAACCTATGGTGGAATCAGAGCATATTGCTCTTGCTTCGCTCGTTAGTATTCTTCTTAAATTGCAAGAAGGAAGTTTTATAACACTACCAAGGTAATAGAGAACTTCATAAAGAAATTAACAATCTTTATAATTTGATTATATTAAGCCCAAGTATTTCCCTATTTGCAATCCATATTATATTTCGTAAATACTCAAACTTCAATGATGGTGAGTTAAGAATGAAGCCGAGACGCCAAATTCTATTAAATGATCATGGAGGCCTCGAGATGATTGATGACAACTCCATTTGGTGGTTTTGCATTTTCATTTTCTATTAGAAACATGAAATGCAAAGAGATCAACTCTTCTACTTTAAGATTTTTTCTTTCTCGCTCGACTGCCTCCCTATCAAGATCCCGGCATAGCATTTTCAGAATTTAGATTCGATCCTCGGGTGGAGAATTTTTTATTATTCTTCTTCCACTTGTGGTAATCGCTTATATATGAGGATGTGAGAGTAGGCTAGTGTTTCCATGTTTGATTTATGCTACATGGGGTCTCACATTGGAGCTTTTTTTTTTTTTTTTTGAGCTAGCTCTGAATCTAAAAGGTGTGATATGGTATCCACTACCCAATTCCCATATGAGTTTTCTTGACAGGTTTTTCTTTCTCGCATTAAAATTCCATAGATTGATGAAATCCCATGTATTTCCATTTCACTTCCTCAAATTCCTTTTTCTCTGGCTACGATTTCCTTTAATCGGGTTGTATTTTGATATTCTTTTCTCAATTTTAATACGCAAATATGATCGTTTCGACTACGGAGCCTCTAATGTAAGGTATATCTACCTGATATGCTTAATCCCACCCCCTGCTAACCATTGAGTCTAAATGGCCAAACTATTATTTCCAATCCAAGAACGACAATATTGATAATTAAAAAAAACTACTCTAGTCAAGAGAATTGACAAACCAAAAGTTAAGGGATCTAAAATGGCCGAACTATTATTTTCTACATTATGATCTCTCACTAGCTTTGACTTCTTCCTTGTCCGCATATCTTGAATCTTATCTTCTTCAAATGATTTTAATTTACGCCCTAGTTTTTGGTCGTTTTCTCTATTTCACCAAAGCATTAGGTTTTCTTTCTTCGTTAGAGTACGAAGAATCGGGTCCAAGGATATGCTATTGCAGGGTTAACTTTAAGAACATAAACTATTTTTTATTTTTTACATTTGATTTCCTTTTTATTTCTTAGAGTGTGGTGTTCAATTCTTGAAGAGATATCCTCCGAATTTGGAAAAGTAGTTTTAGAAGAACTCGACTCAGGGAAGTTGATCAAGAAATTTAACATCTGCTTGGTCTTAATCTATGGCTGAGTTGATTTCTTGATTTTTATATCTTCTTCTTCTTCGCTGCAATATTCTAGATCATACTTCCAGTAGAAATAAAATAAAAGAAGAACTGGGTGGATAAAAAGGAAATGACTTGTGTTAATTTGTGGAATAGAAATCTAGCTCAAGTATCTAATGATTAGACTTATCTCGTTATGCTAGCTACTGGTATAGATGATTTACTTGGCCATAAATGAAAATAAAAAGAAAATATTTCATTTTTATCTCATCTAATTTCAATCTTTCTCAAGAAGATAGGTCTTGATCCTTCGGCGCCTCCACCACTCCCACGCTTGCTGCCTCCACCCAAACTTTCCTCATATGATTTATTTTCTTAATTTTGTTTGTCAAAAACTCAAATAATTCCTATTTCATTCTCTCTAATTAGATTTGAAACCTAAGTTCTCTCTACCACGAGGCAAAGGATATGACAACTATGAGATGAGCAATTTGATCATATTGGTTAACAAGTAAGTTCAATTTATCTGTTTCAAGTGGTAATTCATATTTTTGTTTTGAAAAAAAATGGAGTTACGCCGCGGGTGTTTTCAGGTGTTCAAGGACCAAGAAGATCCTATATGGTCACTTCATCTCTCTTTACCACGTGTTAAAATCTAATTAGTCCCCAAAATTTTTTATTTTCTAAAAAGAATAAATTTCCAATCTAATTTTTAGTACGTGCCTTCATGTTTTCTCGTAACTCGATTTGCCATGGATGCCTTTGTTTTCGGTCCATGTCCTTTGAAACTAACTAGGTATCATATTGATATTTTCTGACTAGATTAATAACTTCCAGAATTATCATAACAAGTTTTATTTTATGTTTTCTCTTTCATTTGATACACATTATTCTAGATAAGGTGACAAATGAGACTCTCTCAATGGCAATAAAAGGGGATAAAAGGGGATGGGCACCTATGTAAGAGCAAGGATAACACCCCGTTATAGAAGACCCACCTATTATATTTGTGAGTCATGTGGTATTTTCCACCCATCCCACGATTCAAGAGAATGTTTCATTTCTCAAAAATTCCAAAAGATCTCACTTGGCATGCACAAGAAAAAGAGTTTGATGGGAAGATGTGTCATCCATCATATTCCCCATCATGGAAGTTAATTGATCGCAAATAGGCAGATTTTGGTGGAGAGCCTAGAAATCTTAGACTTGCCATTTCAATTGATGGTATAAATCCCCATAGTTTCTTAAGTAGTAGGCATAGTTGTTAGCCTGTTATAATGATCATTTATAATCTTCTCCATGGTTACAGTATGAAGAGAAAATTTATGTTGTTATCCTCGTGATATTAAACCACGACAACCCGCAATAACATAGATGTTTATTTGGCACCTTTAATGTAAGATCTCAAACTGTGGGAGTGTGGAATCGCTTTTGATGCATATCAACGAATTCTTTGCATTGCGTTGTTTTATTATGGAAAATTAGTGATTTCCTAGCATATGATAACTTCAATGTTTAGTTAGACAATTGTACCATATTCTACATATGGTGAGAGAACTTCTGCCTTTATTTAGGTTATCTACTTAGTTACATTATAGTTTTCCATTTTAGTAATATATTTGGTGCATGTCAAATATTCATAACTTTTTTTTAGTGATTTTTGAATTTCAATTAGGCATTTTTATAAGAAGATGGTTGATGGAAAGATGAAAGAACAAATTTGCTTTTGTTAACCCTACATCACTCTAAAGTCGGGAATGGGAGAAGCAACAAAGGAAAATAAGTCAATGAAGGAATCCTATAATTTTGTTGCCAGGAAGCACTTTGTTATTTTTCGATATTAATAATGTACATAATGTTATGTCAACCTTTTGTTTTATGTCATTCTCTTTTTTCTTACGTGCCGGCCTTCCATCAGCCGCCAGATTCATGCTTATCATCGTATGAGTTCTTTTCCTATAGTTATTATTCTAATTTGAGTTCAATGTTCATTTAATACCTTGAAAATTACCACACTAGCACCCATCAAAATAATAAATGGTCTTAGCCTAGTTGGTACTCTATAAAGTTTTTTGCTTGGTTCTCTATATCTAAAACTTAATTTCCACATTTGAACAGAATGTATGGACTCATGTGGTGCTTTTTTGACGGGCGCAAGACTTCCCATGTAGCATCCTCCACTACCAACAAATTAAAAGAACATTTTGTACAACTACCCATAGAATCTATGAAATTTGTTGGGAATATTTGTTGTAATTTTGAATAATGTATGTATCGATAGCTTTGTAGCCTTATCCATTTGACTTTGATATTTTTTTTCTCCTCTATATTACTTTCATTTTATGTATACATTTTCAATAATTATATTGTTATATCAGGATTTATAACCAATAAAATTAATAAAAATGATGACACTTGCAATGAGTGTCATGATTCTAAAACAAAAACATATAAAAATCAATGACACTCAAATAAGTGTCATAATTAAGTTTTTAGATTGAAATATTATGAGTAGATAATGATGCTTTAAATGAATGTCATAGTTTTGATTCACAAATATGATGCTCAAAATAAGCATCATTGTGTGTAAACTTATATAATGACAGTCGAGACCATGACGCTTTAGGGAAGCGTCATTGTAACTCTTCAATGACGCATTAAGCGTGTCATTGATTAGCTTTTTCCTTGTAGTGTATATTTTTGTTCTTAAATTTTCTATCTTAGCCTTTATTAATATTTATTCTTTTATTTCTTGAGAGAGATTTAGTTGTATAATTGTCATTGATTCTTGTAAATATATTTGGTGCTTAACTATATATAATGTTCTTACATCCAATCATTTGTTGTAAATTTAATTTATAATAAGTTAAAAATTCTATTAATATAATGTTATTCGATCATATCTATCTTTTCTTTTTAATTATTTTTGAGGATTTCTAAAACCTAATACAAAAATTTTATGTTATATCTGCATTCTTGCTTAGTCTTAAAGTCTTCATTCTATTATTTGGATAACTTTACTATTACAAATATCATTTTTATCATTTGACAAAGTTACTATTTAATCTATTCTCATTCATTTCATCATAAATTCCATTCTTCTTTTCAAAAACTCTTCTAAACACATTTTGTAAAATTTATAACTTTTCTTGTTAGCATTTAATATGACCAATGTTTGAAAACTGATTCCACAAGCGGTCCGATCACTTAATCACGAGTGACTCCGCCACACACAACCGATCCCAAAAGCGGTCAACATTCTCTGAAAAATTGCCTAGGGAATAAAATTCATAAGGATAGTGTTCTAAAACACGCCTCAATTTACTTTTGTAACTCCACTTTCCGATCTCCAAACATCTAGCTGCCAACATAATCCACATTAAATTTACAATCCATAATTTGATCTTCGGATCTACATGAAAACCTTGGTTTTTTACTGTTTAAAAATCACAAACAGCTTCATGCTTCTAACAACAACTACTTTTTAAATCATTCCTAACAAACTAATTTTACTTTAATTTTAGCCTTAATTGCCAACAACTATTTTTCGAATTTCAAACCAAACTATTATAATTTTTTTTTTTATAAATTGAGACCTTTCCTAATATTGAAAAAGACATAATCCTCTATATTCCATCTCTCTGTTGTTCCCATTTTAGAAACATTTTTTGAAGAACTGTTGAATCATAGGGAATAAAATTCATAAGGACAGTGTTCTAAAACACACCTTAATTTACTTTTATAACTCCACTTCCCGATCTCCCAATAGCCAAATATGAATATAATCCACATTAAATTTACAACCATATGCAATTCTTGAAGTATAAACATATACTTACTTAGGTTAAAGTTTTCTTAAGATTCCAATTTTGTCAAGACCAACACTTGCAAAATTGAACAAAACAAATTTATCAATATTAAACTAGGTGTACATGTATATATGTTTTTTATATTAAGTCCAAGAGATATTTGAATAAAATCATTAAATATACTATATAAAATGTAATTGATCTTAACTTTAGTTTTGGAAAAAAGTTATTTCAACGAAATAATTAAAAGTAGTATATAAATTGCATTTCTATTTAATTGTAATTTTAAAAATATCCAAAGGTTTATATATGCTTTATTTAAAAATTTTAAAAATATAAATTTAAAATAACGAAGCATTTTCAAAATAATTTATAGCATCACAAACACATTTTAATTTTATTTCTTAGTCCCTTATTTATATTTCCATTTGCCTCTTGACAAGCACAAATCACCCATGATGATCCCAATTTTTTTTTTTGTTGATAAAATCCTATATTTTTATTTATTCAAAAATTAAAATAAAAAATAAAAGGAAATGTCCGAGAAGTCCACCGAATTTTTGTCATTTATAGAAGAAAGGTTTAAAAAAGGAATTAATAAAAATTGGGGATGAACAGAGTTTTGGTATTAGGGCTAGGGTTTCCAATAATTGAAATCCATGTGAATATAAAATTTTAACATGGGAAAAAAAATTTGTCACAAAATATGTCTATTAGCAACAAAATTTAAAATTTGTCTCAATATCTATTTAATGCAATAGTTTTAGAGACGAAAATGTAAATTTTGTTTCAAAACATAAGGATAAGAAGAATGTTTTGTGAATAAATTATTTATGAAATAATTTGGAAAATATTTGATAATTAGTGTTGAAGTTTTTTTGTTGCAAAACATATAGTTTGGGGGATAAAATATAATTTTTAATTATTTTTACTAAAAAAATATCATAGAAATTTGGTATAAGGGTCAATGAAAAGGTAGAGATGCTAATGGCATGACACAAATATGATTTCCATTCTACCCTTGAGCGACATATTTTTTTGTATAAGTTATGCATTATTTATATGTTTTTTCTAGTTTGCTTAACTTTCATCCACTTTATCTTTCCATTTCTCATCCTTTGGCCTTAAACTTGCACCTTTTTTCTCTGGTTGATGATCTCAGAGTTCTCTCGTTGCAATTGGTGCCACCGGTCAAAATTCTTTTAAGGCCTAGATTACACAAATATGGAATTTGTACTTGGCCACCCCTACATAATGCACTAGTTTTACTGCTTAATGCAGTAGAACCACTTACTTATTTTAATCCATCCCTATTTTGATTCCACCTCCTAATTTACATGTCTTTGTTAGATGATTAATTTAACATGATTAAAATACTATTTTAAGGCATCTCTTAGCCATTAACTCTGCTTCCAGGTTTTTAATTCCTATTTTATTGTCTTCCCTGTCTTTATTCTTTTTACATTTTGTTTTAATTGTTTTTTTCTTGTTTTGTTTATTGTACTTACTTCCTTCTGATTTTGGTGGCTACCCTATTTAATTACAAAATTAAAGGCTCTTTCCTTGATCAGATTTTTATCAGCAGCAGCATATGTCATTGACACCTTCCTAAATCTTTTCATTTAAACTATTGACCTTAATAAATAAATAGATACAAAATAAATACCCTCTCTTAATATCCCAAAAACAATATATACTTGGATGCCTAAAGTTGATGAAAACTAGTTTATTAGAATTTCACTTTTTATTTCCTCTACTCACCTGGAGCTTAGTTTTACTTGTATCAAAACTCACCCTTTTGATCACTTTTTTAAACATTCATTTGCTATTTCTTCCATTATAATTCATATAATAACTCTCTTAACAATGCTTCTACATTTGGTGATTTTTTTCCCATTTCTACAAATTGTGGTTTTTGTTGCAGTTAATGATTTTGAATTTCATGCATTTGTTTATCAGATCGCGAGGTAAATTGATTTACATGAGGTCAGGAGTCCAGTTGTTGCCGGGAAAGGAAGTGTTGTTGCATAATAAGAAGTAAGAAGACATCTATTCGCGTGTCGACTCCCGAAGCTTTCGAGAAAGAACATACTCAGAAGTTTGCACTTTGGTTGTGTAGAACAAAGGTAATATAAAGCAATACCTCGTTTTTCGTTGTAATGCAATCCCACATCGCTTTGATGTGGGTTTTGCTTTTTCCCTTTAAATTTCTATAAAAGGCATTTTCCTTCGTTTTAAATACACATCTCCTCATCCACTTAAGGTTATTTCGTAGATACCCAATTGTTTTGTGTATTTATTTTTTGCCTCAATTTCTAGAAAATTGATTTGTGGTCTTAAGTCAGATTTTCTTTCATTAGTGGGAGTTGTCTTCGTTGACGCTCAAGGACGAGGCTATTGCTCGAACCTTGTAAATTTCTGTTCTTTATTTGGCATTATTTTCGCTTATAACTATTTTATCGGGCTATTATTTTGTATCGTAGATTTGCTCTGGGCTTCCGCTGGAAAGTTACTATTATTCATGGTCGGAGTACTATTCACATGAATAGTAAACACTATTCACATGAATAGAAACATTTGTTAATTTGGGGAAAACTAACCTGGATTTTCCCAACAATTGGTATCAGAGCAAAGGTTCCTCTGAGTATGCCCTGTGGTTCCAGTGTTATCTGATCTTCCACATCATAAAATATTCTATTGAGATATTGACATTCCGCAATGACAACTATTTGTTGTAGAAATGTCAGAATTTGAATCCAGTGCACCATCAATCTCTACACCGACAGGATTCTCATCAAGATCAATGGTGACTAATACCAAATTTGATGTGGAGAAATTGATGGCACCAATAACTTGCATGTGGCAACAGGAGGTGTGGATGTTCTTTCCAACAGAGCTTGATGCTACACTAGAAGAAACAGATCGAAGGTGTTGATGAGAAAGATCGACAAGAATCAATCGCTTAAAGGGTACACCCGATCAGGTTCTCCAAGCAGCTGAAATATCCGTCATGAGAGACGCCTCGCAAGAAAGTCGCGGGAAGGAGATGGAAGACAAGTTCATGAATAAGAGCACAGCAGAACAAGCTCTATACGAACGAAGTCAGACCGCCTAAAAGATAAAACCAGTACCACTCAATGATCACATCACCAAATTTGATTCATTAGTAACTGATTTATTGAATTTAGATGAGAAAGTAAGTGATGTTGATAAGGCTTTGATATTGTTACCTTCCCTTCCTAAGGAATATGGACATCTTATTGTTAGTATGTTGACCGGGAAGGAAACAATAACCTTTAAAGAAGTAACTACTGCTCTGTATTCTAATGAGATCAGAAAAAAATATAAATTAGAACACGAGCCACCAGTAGCTTCCACATTGTTCGAGGTCGTAATCAAAGCCGAAAACTGCGGAGAAGTGGGAAGATCTCACTAAAAGGCAAACTTGCAAGATGAATGCGCCTTTGTCGAAAAAGGGCATCGAAGAAAGACCGTCCGCCGCATAAAAGAAAGGAAAGGGTGCATCCGGCTAATGTGTGGCTGAAGATGATGTCAGGATTCACTGCTTGGTGTGTCATCAAGGATCAGTACCGATGAATGGTTGTGTGATTCAAATCGCTTCATTCCATATGTGTTTCGTAAAGGAGCGGGTTCTTCAACTTTACGTAACTCATGGTGCAGGTTGTTCATCCGCGCATAAATCAACCTTGCAAGATAGATGGGACTGGCCTAATTATTCAGTAACTGCGATGGGTCAATTAAGGTGCCGATAAATGTTCGTACATTCCGAAACTTGAAAAGTAAATCCCATTTTTGGGAATCTTCGAGTCAAAAAGGTTTCACCAACATTATGCATACTGATTCAAAGCTTGTTTCATGAGCACTTGTGGTGATGAAAGGTATCAGGAGAAACAACATGTACCTTTATCAAGGCAAAGAGCATCGTACCGGGACAATGTGTGCCAGCAGATCGAGGTAGACAAAGTAAATAAATGTCCAAAAGGCGGCATATGAGACTCGACATGTCGAGAGAAATCTTCGGCAAATCATTGGCTATGCAAGGATTATTGAAAGGAAAAGACTTGCAAGCTTAGATTTAGCGAAAGCAATGTGTTATGGGAAAGCAAACTAGGTGAAGTTCTAAGCATCATTAACCATAATAATCAAGGTATATTGGATTATATTCACACAGCACGATGGGACCAAACCAAGGACAACTCCTCGAGGTAAACATTACTGAATACATTTGTTGATGACTTTCCCGTAAGAGTTCGGGTGTATACGGCGAAATCCAAAGATGAGGTGTTTGAAACATTTTGTATGGAAGAAAATGGTGGAGAAACCAAATGTGAGAAGATTAAAGTATCTCAATCTGACAAAGCTTAAAGAATATCGAAATGATCAATTTTCCTTATTTCTCGTAAGAAGGAAGGCATATCTCTAAGACTTTACGCTTAGAGATACACCGCAGCAGATTTAGGGTGGCGTAATCCATTAACCGAACCTTTGCTGGGAGAAAGTTCTGTATGCTGTCCAACGCCGGTTCGGGGCAACAATTTCCGCCAGGCCAAGTATATGCAAGTCATCTCATTGGCCTACCATCAGCCGCACTAATGAGCACTCCTGGAGGTATGGTCCGAAAACTCTACAAATGATTATGATACTTTTATGTGTGCTCGTTCAATCGCTATTATCATGTAAAAGAATCTAAGTCAGATCCAAGTATTAAAAAGGCATTGTTTATGGAGCTACCTCGTGTGTCAAGGGATACCTTTACTATGGTGTCTATCTTCAAAGAAAATTATTTCTGGGTAGGATGTTACTGATGAATCGCTATGTCAAGAAGGTAACATATAGTAAAGTGTCAGAGAATTTTTTCAAAGAACGTAAAGATCACAAGTAGTGGAGGGTACTGCAAATGTGGAGTTTTTATTTAATTTCACTAAATCATTGAAGACCGTGACGACTTCATGAAGGTAGATGTTTGAGAGGAAGAGGTTTAAACGAAGAACCTCAAAGAACAAATGTGGATTTACCAATCACATAAGAAAGCCAAGAAGAGAGATTAGGAAACTTACTTTGCTTGGAAGATATGGTATTTATGCATTTCAAAGGGTAGAAGAAGGTATACCCGACTTTTCTTGAAGCAAATAGTAGTCCTGGATAAAGAAAAAGTGGAAGAAAAGCCATGGATGAAGAAATGTAGTCCCTTGTGAAGAATCACACTTGGAAGCTAGCTAGACTACCAAAGGGAAAGAAGGAAATTGGTTGCAAATGGGTTTATGCTCGAAGAAGGATTTCCAAGCAAAACTGACAAGCCACATAAGGCAAGACTGGTATTAAAGGCTATGCTCATGAGGGAATTGACCACAATGAGGTATTTTCCTATTGTGAAACATTCCTCCACATACGTATTTTGTTAGCCTTGGTAGCACAGCTTAATATGGAACTAGTTCAATGGACGAAGACAGCATTCTCCTTACATGGTGATTTGGAGGAGGAAATCTATATAACTCAAACGATGGTTTCTAAAGTTGCCGGAAAAGAAAATCGGGTTTGTAACCGAAAGCAAATCGTTATATGGTTTGAAGCACGCCAAGGCAATGGTATGTTTATTTGATCGCTCCATGATAGGCCGAACTACACCGTATGGGCTTTGATCACTGTGTATTTCCCGCAAGCTACAAGATGATCTTCATATACCTTCTCTTGCATGCTGGATGACATGCTGATGGCATCCAGAATCATGGGAGATATGCAGATTCGATAGCCGAAACGCGGTGTGTATAAAATGTATGCCTAATGCGCTAGCGCACGCTACGCCTCAAGTACAGTAGTGTACTAGTACGAGCATCGATCCATTGGGTGAAAGATGAATTGACTAAGGATGTTCTCGCTTTTCTATTAATATCTCGAATAAATGATCGGATGGAATTTAAATACTAATCAAATCGCTTATTGGTTTTGGTGAATTGATAATGTGGTTTCCAGGTTAAATCTCCCTGTCACATTCGGACGGATTATTCTAAAGATGTTGTTATTCGCATTGTTTATAACATATCAATGGCGAGGTGATCTTGCTCATGAGATATCCTCTCTCGAGGTATATCACTATTTCGTGAATAGAATCGAGTATATCTCTATCTCGACTCCCAGATTCGAAATGCTTAATGTTCAACCCTAAACCACCTTCGTGTTCCTGACATCTCTATTACCCGATTCCATTAAAGGCTACTCTACCCAGATCCTCGACACCCTCATCTCGAATCTCTGGATCTCTTCGCTGTAAGTATGTTAATATCACGATATTATCATATAATTAATATGCAAAGATGAGTGTGATGTGATAAATTAACAACAATTGATTAACATGAAAGGTTAAATTTAATCCATCAATGTGACTGTGGTTTGATGGAATAGAAATAAGTTTAGAACATCATGAAGGAAAGAAATAAAATATGTACGTGAAGAACATCCTCATGTGATCCAAAATAATCAAACAATAATAAAAAAACCAATACAAAGTCCAAGGAGATCCTCAAGTCCGTGCTGCGTCTCTCCACCCGTGATCTCCGGTCGCATCGCTCTTCAATCCCCAAAATCCCGAGCCCCCGCATTTAATGATGAGATGCAGATTTTTGAGCCGACGTCATGATGTGGTGATCGCCGCGACGCGGGTGACGCCGCGAACGCAGGATCGTTGACTGTGATTTGTTTAATTTCACGCCGTGATTAGTGACGTCGCTGACGGAGACGCCGCGACGTGGCGTTGACTCTCGCATGTCTTCATTTCTCCAAATGGCTTCCAGGTTGTTCTTTCGCCATCATGCCCGTATTCCAAAACAAACTAACAAGGAATCTAACACTGCAAATTATATAAATAATGCCAAACTACATGAAAATGCAGATCCACGCTGAGTATAATCCGAAAGGTTTTAAGCACTCATCACACTTAAACTTAATTTCTTTACTGCCCTCGCTAAGAACCGACTCTAAACAGACACACCCGACACTATGCAACTCACACTAAGACAAGAATGCCACGTCGAAAAATAGAGATCAATTTGACCGATTCACATACCCACCGCTTTGCCTCATGTTCAATGAAGGCATACAGATACTTGACTTTCGGTGACTTCGATTGAGGTATGTGAAACTGACTAGTGCATCCACTCCCATAGTGTTCAATGGCCGTTCCCAAAACCCTATGTGCCTATGGTAGGTGACCTCCAGAATATGCCTGAGTTCCGATACCCCCAAACTTAAGTTCAACCCACCTATTAGGAAGAATCAAACTAGACAAGGATAGGAATCCACTCCAATTATTCATGTCTACATATCTAGAATTTCCTATGTACCAAACAAAATGGAAGAAGACCTAGTGCCAAGAAGTTTTAGCCATGTTCCTGTAGCGGGATCCATCAAGACTCCCCCACCAAGCCAAGTTAAGGGCACTGCATTGTCTCTTCAAACTCACTCACCACCCAACCAAACTCGATGGCCCTAGGTTATGGAATGATCCATCTTCCGGTCCCATGTATCTGCTGAAGCCAATGACTCCCGCCGCCTGGCTCAGACAGCTTTACAGCCCTCAGATCAGTGTGTCCTCCTGATTCCGATTGATGATCCCGCTTATTCTTATGCATATGCCTATTTTGAATTTTTTTTTTTCTTTTTCTCTTTTTTCTCATGTTTGCATTTCTTTTGGTTGGGGCTCATGGCAATCCTCTTTGTTTAAGTGTCCCATCAATTAAATGGTTCAATCTCCCTAGGTCGGGTCGGTAATTTTAGTGAGAAGTTGGTCTCGGCAATTTTATGCATACCCGGGATCACACTAGTGTGTGAGTGTGATAGAGTTTTTGAGAATTGGTTTGACTACCCGATCTGGTTCACTAGCCTTTTTCACCTATTCAATCTAATTACCGAGCATCAAACAAATGTATGCATCTGAACAAATCTATAGTGAATTCAATCTAAAATCTGATCCTCAATTTTCAACATGGCACAACTGAATGCAATTACTACATTATGCATGAATATCCTAAACAAACAAACAACTAATAACCGACTCACCAACATAAGCAAATATGTGACGACAATAACTCAAACAAACATTAACACTACCTACAACTCCATGCAATACTAAAAACAAAACACAACCTAAATGCGAAGCAACTAACAATACTATAAACTACTAAAACTAAAACAACGCAACAAAGCAGTTGATAAACAAAACATAGTATCCAACAAAATACCCCCCCAAACAAAAAGCAAAGTCCCCACCGGTAAAATAAAAACATAGAGGTAAGGACTCCCCTCAGAGATCACTCGCGGTGGCGGTGGCGGTGGATGGTGGAAAGCTAGAGCGCGCGAGCCGGGCTCGCATAGCCTCGGGCTCGGGCCGTGAGAATGATGGCCTGATTGGCCAGAACAAGAAAGATGTCGCCACGCAGCCGCCCATGTCCCGCTTGAGTAACGAGGACTCGATGCTCCCGGTCTCATCCTGCACGCGCCAAAACGCGAGGAGAGCACCGGTCCCCACATCGGGAAAGACTAGGAGGGACTATCGCCAGCCATTGGGTGGAGGTGGAGGAGGTAGAGACGAGGATCGTTGAATGTCTCCTGGAAGGCCAGAACCATAGCGAACCCGATAACTGGAAGCCTGCCCTGCCTCTGAGGGCTCATGGCCCGAGCCAAACCTCAGTTATGGACACCCGCTTGTGTCCCGCTTGGACCGATATGGCTTTAATCGGGTGAAGTGTCTTTATTAAGGTTTATATAATTTCGGCTTTGTTTGCACAAGCCAACATTTAAAAGGGTGCCTGTGTCATTTTCAGATCTCGCGATGGAGGATGGCATTCCGATAACTCGCCTAACGCCAAATGGTATATCCAAGATAGCGTAGTTGAGCAAGAGCGTCAAGGCCACTCACACACATTCGTCACAGATAAGACGCTAAGTGATAAAAAGTGATGCCACACCTAGGGAATGTAGCCAAACGCTGGTCTTGAAATTCATCACAGATCACAGGATGATCCGCCATCACCCCACCTGGGTCAACACTGGATGACCTCATGGTAGTCGTGGTGGTCATGAGTTAATCAAAGGCCCTGGATATGCTCGAGGCCATAGTAGCTGATCGACTCGCCAGTCGACTAACACACCCGGCGACCCCTAAATCTTTTGAGGACGAGAGGCGCAGCTGCCTGGCGTGAGAATTCGAACTACGCCACATGGCGCCGGGCGAGGGCTTGGCACAAAGCACGCCAACCCTTAGCCTCGAGTAGTTTTGTTAAAAATCGCTTCTGGGGTGGTGGCACGAAGGATCTAAGCCAGAATGATGCTAAACCGGTCTCATGCATCCGCTACAAAAACGCTGAGAGCCGATCGTGGAGCCTGGGGCCTTCACCATTCTGGCCAAGCAGCAACTTTCGCCGCTGGGTTTACATCCAAGCACCAACAACAACACCTAATATGCAATGCACAAAAGAAATTAACTAAACACTACCTCAAAGATTCAATCAAGACCTCAAAGAGACTCAAAAAACCTCAACGAATCTTAGTTAACCTCGAAATGACCCCCAAAAGAATCTCTGTAGACTACTATTCCCGTTAGAATCGGGCACACGTTGGTGGAGAAGCCACTATGGTCCAAAACCCGCCACCGTGACTTGATGCTGCTCAGCGAAAGTGAAAAGAGGAGACCCCATCGGCCCAGCTGGAACTCCGCGCGCAGGCGACTAGGGCTTCGAGGAGGAGAGATGCAGGGCAAGTGGAAAGGCCAAAAATGGCCTATTCGGGTTTAAAACCGCCCACGTCAGCGACGGGTATGACCACGCGACGCGATTTAGATTGATTCGCGACGCCGCTGACGCGCGTGGCAAACGTCGCGACGCGGGCGTGAGCACGTCAAAACGATCGTCGCTACGGAGATCAACGCCACGACGCGACGAGGAGGTGACCAAAACGACGCCGCTGACGCAAAATGACGCCGCGACGCGGAGGGGTCCACGTCATGACGCGTTGAGAACTCACGTCGCCGCCGACGCGACGTGGTATTCACACCTTGACCGCGACGCAGCAAGTGACGTCGCGACGCGAGGTCCACGTCAGCGACGTGATGCAGAAGTGTTAAATGACGTCGCGACGTGGGAGCTCCACGTCACGACGCGATGCAGAAGGTCTCCCAAGAAATTTCGACATACATTATGCCCCACTTTTTCGAGAACTCTCCATCGCGGTGAACTTCATTCCTGGCCATCACGCCAAGACCCGCACCCACGCTCTCCCGATCCCGCACTAAACCAACAAAACAAAACATCGATCATGAACACAACTAGAACCCAAAAATACTGAAAATAACTTATAGAACTTAAAACTAGCTGCATTCTAAGAACACTCTGGTTTCTCCCAAGAAGCGCTTATGTTTAATGTCGTTAGCTCCGACAATCCCGGATCTCAATGTGAGCAAGAACGCAAACCTGCATAATTGTTGATTATAATGCCTCTACAGAATGATCATTTGTCCGCCAACACCTCTCCTCCATAGTACGCTCAAACGCTTGATCGCGACTCCAGGAACGTCTTCTCGTGGTGCGAAACTTCCACCTCCATGGGAAAAGACTTCGTCATCAGAAAAGGTCCTGACCACTCGAGACTTCAATTTCGAGCTTTAGGCGGAATTGAATAAAAGAACTCATTGTCCTACTGCGGAACTCTTTCGTGACGTACTCGCATGCCAGCCTCGGGTCTTCTCCTTATAAATACGCATCTCTCGCATGCTTCGCTTCGAACTCATCAAGCCAATCGAGTTGAAGTAGTCGCTTTTCACCACCCAATGTACCGGCCCATGCTTAGTCATTGAGCGGCCCAATAAGCTCGATGCTCCAATTCCACCGAAGATGACAAGCTCTACCATACACAAGTTCGAATCTGGACATACCCAAAGGGTCTTGAATGTCGCGATATGCCCAGAGTTCACTGCCTATCTTTTAGACCAATCCTTCCTCGAGTCGCATCGTCTTCTCTAGAATGTATTTGATTTCACTATTGATACTCGTCATTCATTTGATTGTGGGGTGGTATGCAAGGGATGTGCGATGGCGCATCTATACTTTTGCAAACCTTATCAATTACCTTGCTTAAATGTGTACCATTATCTCGTGATCAAAGCTCGAGGAGTTCCAAAACGTGAGAAGATATTGTCGCAAGAAATCGGGCCACAACTCGCATCATTCAGGCGTTGCAGGAACTCGCTTCTACCCACTTTGAAACATAGTCCACCAACAAGATGTACAAATTGTTGTACGACGTGTGGAATGGTCCCATGAAATCTGATCCCAGATCGAACAACTCCACTCTGGGCAAGATAGGATGAATAGTGGCTTCCGTCCCTTTCTAGAGATTTGGTTCCCATTCGCTGACACTTGTCACAAGTGGAAACGAATACGAAAGCATCTTTAAATACAAGGCCAATAAAGCCCGATCAGAGAACCTTGTCATTGCTCTTCCTGCCACCAAGTAATCCACCACACGATAGAAAGTGACAATGGTTCAAAATACTATGCATTTCATCTTCGTGCACACATCTCCTACACTGACAAGACAAAGGTTCGTAGAGAATAGCTCTTCCCAATAAGTAGTAGTACTTAAGGTGTGCGAAACCTTTTTTTCTTCCTCGATAGTTAAATTCGTGAATCACCTTATACTCAAATAGTTCACATAACTGCGAACCAAGGAACCTCTTCTTATCCTCAATAGCAAAAAGTTTCTCATCCGGAAATTCATCGCTTCATCGGAATATCATCTCTACTTCCTTCCAAACAAGGATATGGTCCGCCACTAAATTTTCGCCCTTTTATCTTTTATTTACGTCGAATTCTTGTAAATGTATGACCCACCCGAACTAATCTGGTTTTGCATCTTCTTGGTCATCAAGTACTTAATGGCCGAACGATCAAGATGCACTAATGACTCTTTGTTGCCAATCAAATATGGCCTGAATTTGTCGAAAGTAAAGACAATGGCCAACAAATTTTCTGCAGGGCATAATTCAGCTTGAGCATCATTCAAAGCCCGCTTATGAGTAGATCACCTGAAAGATCTTCTCCCGTTTTTGCCCCAAAACTGCCCCAATCGCATAGTCGCTTGCGTCACACATCAGTTCAAATGGAAAAGACTAACTGAGCCACAACGAGCAGGAAATGTAGATCACTTATCTTTCAACATCGTAAAGTCCTTCAAACATTGGGAGTCAAACTCAAATGGGATCCCTGACTAACAACAAGTTAGATAATGGCTTCGCACCGTGAGAAATCCTTGATAAAACCGTCTCGTAGAACCCACGGCCTAGAAAACCGCGACCTTTATCGAAGAGGGTGGAGGCAACTTTCAATCGCTTTCCACCTTCGCCCCGCCTACCTCTATCCTCTGGGCCGATATCCGGCGTCCAAGGACACACCCTCGTACTCATGAAATGGCACTTTTCCCAATTGAGTACTAAGTTGGTCTCTTCACATCTTGCTAGTACAGCCCTCAAATTTGCTAGACACTTGTCAAATGAATCTCCCATTACTGAGAAATCGTCCATGAAGATCTCAATCGTCTTTTCCACCATGTCAGAAAATATGGCCATCATGCATCAATAAACGCACTGAGCATTACATAGTCCAAGGGCATCCGCCGGAAGCCGAATAAAAATTATAGGGACAAGTGAATGTTGTCTTCTCCTGATCTTCAGGCGCTATGGCGATTTGGTTGTAACCTAATACTTCCATCCAAAAGCAATAATATTCATATTCCTATTAACCGATCGAAAGCATCCGATCTAGAAATCTACAGAGGAAAGTATCTTTCCTCGAGTGGCCTTGTTCAGTTTTCTATAGTCAATACAAATTCCTCCAATCTCTACACCGCTCTAGATGGCAAGAAGATATTGTTTTCGGCCTTGATAACGCTTATCCCCTTTCTTTCGGGTACTACCCGAACAGGCTTACCCATGCGTCAATCACTGAAATGGGGTAAACCAACCCCCAAAGATCTAGCCATTTTAGAACTTCTTCCAACTACCTCCTTCATTGCCTGATTCACTCTCTCCGCGCTCCACTGAGGGCTTAGACTATCTTCTAATAAAATACTTGCATACACACATAGAAGTATGATCCCTTTAGGTTAGCTAGAGACCATCCGAGCGCTTGTTCAGATCGCTAAGAACCCTCAATAACTTCTCTTCCTCCAATTCAGCCAGTGGATGACGAGATAATTACGTAGCGTAGATTCTACCCCCGCATGCATACTAAATGGCTAGGTAGAGGTTTTGTTCCATTCGGTGGTTGCTCAATTGATGGAATCTGGGCTTGTTTAAATTCCCTTCGCCTAGCGATTCAAGTATTTCCTTCTATCAGGCCCAAAAGAATCCATCCACTTAACGATTCTTCGCCTGGCCACTCAGTTCTCAAATGCATTTGCCACTAGGCTGGTCCCAAAGGGTCGCTGAGACCACTTTGGCTAGACACTATAGCCTCTACTATATCAACCATTAAGCACGACACTGCCGGTGTCTCACCGCTCGAATACATTGAATTTTACTTCTTCTTCGTACTCTTAGTTTCGCTACTTTCCTCGCACATCAATCATTGCTCCCGCTGGCTTGCTAGAAAAGGTCTCCTAAGATAATCGGTATTTCTTATCTCCATGTCTAAACTATGAAATATGCCGAAAGATAAACTTGTCGACCTTTACTAAGACATCTCTCTATTATCCCTGGGTGCTTCAAAGATCCGTCTCGCAAGCTGCAGAGTGATCAGAATGACCCGGCTTCTCCTAATCCCAAACGCTAAAGATGGATAAGGGCATAAGAGATGTCGGCACCCAAATCACATAACGCTTCCTCAAAAATAAGATTCAATCAGGCACTGGATAAGAACCGCTCGGTCTTTTGAGCTTCGCGCAGCTTCCGAAGGATGGCACTACATTCTTCTGCTAAGCTTTACCGCCTCGGCGTCCGCTTAATCTCTCTTCGAGACAAAATGTCTTTCATGAACTTTACATAACTCGCATTTGTCCTGTGGCATCAAGAAATGGGATGTTTATATGCATTTTTGAAAAACATCCATGAACTTCGTGAATTGCTTCATTCAAATTTATGTTTCTGAGACGCTAGGTAAGTGAATCGTATGCCGCCTTTGTTTCACTAGAGGTCTCGCCGACTGCTTCCCGTGGACTGCTCTTCGACCGCATCATCTTTCTGCTCGCCGCGTGATCTCTCGCCCCTAATCGCTTCTACGAGTGGGGGTCAGAGACTTGTGATTCCAATTCTCTTCCACTTCTCGCCAAGTGACCATAACGCAAGGTTCGTTCCCATCTCTTCGGGTTTACTCTCCGAATTGCTCTAGAGAGAACCCGCTATTCTTCAGAAGTAAGTCAGCGATTCGCCCATTTGCCTCCAAACTCCTTGCAATTTGCCGCTTGGATTGTTTAACTCGGGGTTGCTCACGGGCCGTGATGTTCCGGCCTTACCTCATTCATAAACGCTAATGAGAAGTTAATATCTGTAAGCAGCTTGCTCTTAAATCTAGCTTCTTTTCAGGGGGCGGTTCATTAGGCTCTGGCCTGATCAAGGTATTGTTCCGATTTCTCTGTTCCTCCATCCATACCCTGGTTGTTTTGATCGCTCGCCCCGATCGTTACGCCCATCCCGTCCCCCGATTCCGACTTCCGGGTAGCTATTACCCCATACTGGCCCCGTCGCCGTGATTGATCTCGATTAAACCTCGATACGTACCGAAATACTCCACTCGTAGGTTCCTCGACCGACATTCTACACTACTCCGTGCTGTCCTCCATAGAATTCACACAACTCCCACGGAGTGGTCCTCAGATAGCATGTGGCCGGCTCCTCGCCGCCTATTTAGCCGCTTAGTCACCGAGCCACATGATTTACCGATTGTTGAGGACTCATTGTCCCGTGCCACCCACCGTTTTTCATCGTACCTCTCTCTCAGCCACCGACAGTGTTGGTCACAGTGATCTTCCAATATCTCATACGCCTTTGGTCTCGTGGTTTTCTTCATCAATGATCCTCCACCTGAGGCATCTATCATCGTTTCGGGCCGTATTTCGTAATTCATTGTAAAGGTGTGGACTTTGCATCCATCCGGTTTTGGGTCGATGGTGAGGACACTCCGCAATAATCTGGCGGAACCCGTCCCATGCTTCCGCCAGTTCTCCTCTAATTGACCGAACGTGAGCTGATCTCTTGCACCGCCAGTAATCTCTCGAAGGTGGAAAGAACTGGTCTAAACTTTGCACTAATTGCTCCATGTAGTAATGTAGTCCGGTGGTCGACTAGTTAGCCACCGCTCGGGCTCTATCCCCGAAAGTGAAAGTGGAATAACCGCAATCTTGTGGCTTCTTCAGCGACCCCGCCAGATTGGCGGTATCGCAAACTTCTCGAGGAAGCAATAAATGCATGTTCGTTCTCACGGGGTAGTCCATGGAACAATATGTTCAAGCATTTGTACTGGGTGGATCGACTTCAATTCAAAATTGTTTCCGCTTGAATTAGTGGGTCACCGACGCCAGTTCAACAACCGCCGGGGTAGAACGAACTCATCTAATAGCATGTACTGGGACGTCCACGTATGAATGGTCAGGCGCTTTGATTTAGTTCTGGCTCGCGGGTTCGCCTTTGTTCCACGCCAAAATCTGCTCTTCGGGGTTGTTTTCCAATGACTATTGGAGTTCTAATTGCTCGTTTCTCCGTTTCCACAATCAGGTGCGTAAGTCTTTCCTCGTCTCTGATCACACAAGCGTTGGATTAATTCCTATTTTGCTGTCGTATTTACCACCGAACCCCGCATCGCAATAACACACCAACTAACAAACCCACCACGCATCTGTAAAAATAACAAAAATAAAGAAAATTAATATTATCTATATGCTTACTACTCTATATCAATTTAAGCCTTCCCGGCAACGGCGCCAAAAACTTGATAGCCGAAAACGCGGTGTATAAAATGTATGCCTAATGCGCGCACTGCCGCCTCAAGTAATATAGCTGGTAATTAGTGTACGAAACATCGATCCACAGGAAAGATGAATTGACTACGTATGTTCTGCTGCATAACATTCGAATAAATGATTCTAAGATGGAATTTAAATACTAACTGTGAATTCAAGCTATTGGTTTTGGTGAATTGATAATGTGGGAGCCTAGGTTAAATCTCCTCACATTCGATGGATTATTCTCCTAAAGATGCTGTTATCTCGATTGTTTATACATATCAATGGCGAGGTGATCTTGCCTACGAGATATCCTCTCTCGAGGTATATTTCGCCCATTTCGTGAATAGAATCCCAGTATATCTCTATCTCGACTCCCAGATTCAAATGCTTAATGTTCAACCCCAAAACCACCTTCAGTCTGAATATCTCTATTAATTCGACCATTTAAAGGCTACTTATTCGTGATCCCCGAATACCTCATCTCTCGAACTTGGATTCTTCAAAGGTAAGTATGTTACTATCGCGGATATTATCATATAATTAACATGCGTGTATAGAGTAGATGTGATAAATTAACAATTGATTAACATGAAAGGTTAAATTTAATCCATTGTCTCGTGATGTGGGTTTGATGTAGCCCTAGAAATAAGTTTAAACATCATGAAGGAAAGAAATAAAATATGTAATGTGAAGAACATCCTCATGTGATCCAAAAAATAATCAAACACACAATAAAAAAACCAATACAAAGTCCAAGGAGATCCTTGGTCTGTAAGGTGTGTTCTCCACCTCGCATCTCCTCGGGTCGCACGTTCTTCAATCCCAAAATCCCGAGCCCCTCAAGATTTAATGATGAGATGCAAGATTCAGCCGACGTCACTGATGCGCAGGACGCCGCTGACGCCACACACGCAACGTGGTGACCGGTTGACTCAGATTTGTCGAATTTCACGTCGTGACGGTGACGCCGACGCGCGTTGACTTCCTTTGCATGCTCCTCATTCTCTCCAAAATGGCTCCGTGGCTGTTCTTTCACCATCATGCCTCGTATTCCAAAACAAAAACCAATAAGGAATCTAACACTAAAATTATATAAATAATGCCAAATCAACATGAAATGCAAGATCGACATGGTATAACTGAGTGTTTAAGTGACTACTACATTAAGGCTCAACCGGAGCAAGGAGTTCAAATGAAAGATCCGGTGAAGCTTTCGACTTCTAAGATGGAAATAGCGAGAGACAAACAGAGGGGCACACTTTGTTTAACTCAGAAGCAGTATTTGAAGAAGGTACTATAACGCTTTGGTATGTCTGAGAAGACCAAACCTGTAAGTACCCCACTTGCTCCTCATTTCAAGCTTAGTGCTTCAGAGTGTCCAAAGACAGAAGAGGAACAGGAATATATGTCAAAGGTTCCTTATTTAAATGCAGTGGGTAGCTTGATGTATGTTATGGTGTGTATAAGGCCTGACATTTCACATGCAGTTGGGACTGTGAGCAGGTACATGCATAATCCTGGAAAAGAACATTGGCAAGTAGTGAAATGGATTCTAAGGTACATTCAGAAAACCTTAGATGTTGGTTTGATATTTAAGAAGGATGATATGGTTGGTCAGCATGTAGTTGGATACTGCGATTCAGATTATGCTGGTGATCTTGATAAACGTAGATCAACTACTGGTTATGTGTTTACTCTTGCAAAAGCACTAGTTAGTTGGAAGTCTACTTTACAGTCGACAGTGGCCTTGTCTACGACGAAGGCAGAGTATATGGCGATCACTGAAGCAGTTAAGGAAGCAATATGGCTACAAGGGTTGCTTGATGATTTGGGTGTTGGTCAAAATAGGTTACAAAGTGCTTTCAGGATGTCAAAGCGCTTATTCATTTAGCGAAGAACCAAGTTTATCATGCAATTCCATCTAAGCATATTGATGTGAGGTATCATTTTGTGCGGAAATCATTGAAGAAGGTGGAGTCTTAGTCAAGATCAGACCGATGATAATCCCGAAGATATGTTTACTGGTTGTGGTGACAACGATCGTCAAGTTCAATCATTGTTTAGACTGATCAACATTGCAAAGTTTGATTGCGCTGCTGAGCGCACTTGGAGGCGCATGCCTTGTTAAAGAGAAGTTACGAGATTGATTCTCGCAGAGATTTTTTCAAGGTGGAGATTGTTTTGGCCAAAATGCAATCCCACGTCGTTTTGATGTGGGTTTTCGCTTCTCCCCTTAGGCCTATAAAAGGGGCTTCTTGTTTTAAATACACCTCCCCATCCACTTATATTATTGCTGTATTACCATCTGTTTTGGGTATTTATTTTTGCCCAATTTAGGAAATTTATTTGTGGTCTTAAGTTTGTATTTTCTCTTTCATTAGTGTGAGTTGTTCGTTGACTCCCGAGGACGTAGGCTATTGCCGAACCTCGTAAATTTTTGATGTTCTTTATTTGGTATTATTTTCTGTTATAATTATTTTAGCTGTTATTATTTCGTATTAGATATTTGCCGTATTTCTGCTGAAAGTTACTATTCACGGTCTGAGTACTATTCACATGAATAGAAACATTTGTTAATTTGGGGAAAACTAACCTGAATTTTCCCAACAATACCCTTCAACTATGATATTAAAATCTCAAAACAATGATAATATTATATCATACTGTTACAAGATTTCACTACCTTGTTTATTATATAAATCAATTTCCTACTTTAGGAATTTGTATCATCATTTCATACCATGATGTATCATGACTGGGTCCATTCATATTAAGAGAGGGAGTGAGTATGCATGGCTTGTACTTAGAACTTGAAGAGCCTATAGATACTACACTTCCACTAGGATGGAGTCATATTTTTCTATCATTTAGTTTGCATATTGATATTTACTTTCATCATTTCGATGAATAGAGCAGACAGCACCCATAAAATGGATGATTTCCCCAACTCAGGGTGAATGGATTGGTCTAAGTTCTTCACCAGTTCAATTCCCCTTGAGCCCTTTAGAGATTTTATCATGTTGTTAATTTTAGGACCTTGTGGGATTATTCGAGGTACGCGCAAGGTAATCTGAACATTCACGGTTATAAAAAATAATAATAAATAAATAAATAAAAGTGGAGTTTTCGGTGAAAGTGGGAAGGAAGAGTTAGGTAAAGGGCAAAGAAAAAGACTCCATGGGAAAGGGTTGGTGTTCTTCCAACAAAGATGTCATTATTCTCGAACAAAACACAATGAAAATCTTCCTTAAGTGGCTCAGCATCATCCTAGTGGTGGATTTTGTCCTCCAATGTTGAATTGGAATACTCTTTTAGATGGTGGTTTAAGAGTCGTTATTGTGAAGAGGTTGGAACAATACTACATACGACGATGACGAGAAATAGTTTTTTAAAAACATTGTCCTAAAATCTGTATTTGTAAAATTAATGACGAACACCTGGATATTTCCCCTTTCACCCAAATTTCCGTTGCTCTGTCCAATGAAGTCAACATACCATACTGCACTCCAGGTCGGGTAACTGAGCCAAGCCACCGCTCTACGGCTCCTGGCCTCAAAACTCTACGGCTCACCATGAGCTAAACGAGCCGAGCTCGAGCCTTAATCAGCCTGATAAAATCTCAGGCTCCCGGGCCGGGCTCGGCCAAAAGCCTCGGGCTCGCAGCCACCCATCCGTCACGGGAACGCAGGCTTCCGCCTAAGGTCTCCCACCCAAGCAGATCTCGGTCTTCACCGGCATGATCCCGACTCAGCGCCGCCGTAGAAATGCCCAGTCATGCGCGTCTTTGAGCATCAATGTAATGGATCCAAGCTCTAGATCTAGTCGACATGGATGGCAATGCGTGAATCCTCACGGCCGCATGAGGCGCTCGACGACGAAGATCGGGCCAAGAGTTCTGTTTAACCCACGCCGTTTATTGGGATTGTACGATTCCGGTGATCCGCTTCTGGTGAGCGGAAATGGTACCCACGAGAAGGCCGAAGGTGTCACCAATTTCGCATGTTCCAAGGTGGATAGCGTGGAGGCATGTCACAAATGGGACGTCGGGGGAAGGACATGGATGTCGGGTATGACCCATCGGGTAATGACGGCAATGATCCCGGTACAAGAACTGACATAAATATGAGGGTATTGGGGCTCTGTGGAAATCAGAGGCTAGTGGTCATGAGCTTAGACAAGGTTTGCCGACCTTGAGTAAAGATTAAGGGCAAAATGCACGGACCCAATCGATACGATCAATTCAAACATGAACTAGGGATCCAATCTCAAATCCGTGTATCGGGGCCCCTTTGATACTCGGCATCGACTTAACCCAGCTCATCTAGGCGTGGGTATGGGCAAAGGCATCAAGGGTGATCGTGGGGCCGGGCTCTCATAGAGGAAACAAGGAGCTCGCATCCGACCGCGTAAATGCACTGTAACGCCGGAGTGCCACTGCCAACCGCTGGTATGAAAATTCTAGCCGACCGGCTCGACATGGTGGGCAGATCGATCTCCAAATCAAGAAGGGTAGCTATGGGTCTTGAAAACACCGCGCGATCTTGGGTAGCCAGAGGTGGTGGCCAACTTAACCTATGCGCAAAGAGTATTTTCCAAATAGTTTATGTTGTTACTAATGAGCTTTGTTTAAGTAGATCTTATTGATATATTATTTTTTTATTTTGTGATAACGACAAACCAACTGGCGTTTTATTCAATGATTTCGTGTATCTATTTCTTCACTGTATTTCATATTTTTTCGCTTGCAAGTCGTTTCAAAGAATGGAATTCTACGAACTTAAAGGGAAACAAATGTCAAGGAGGTGGCTTTAACAACTTTAGCATCAATCGTTAAATCAACTAAGGTAAAACAACCTATAGAAAATTATTTCCTTAATTGATGTATTTGTTATCAGATTGATTACAAAAATTTTAAAGGTATATGGACTGAGCTTGAGGATTGATTACAATACAAACTTGTATAGGCTCGGATCGGGCTTGAGGCTCGAGGCTGCTCCAGCTCGCTCTGGCTGGTGGAAAACGAGCCTAATGAGCCTGCCAAGCTTTTTTTTTAACTGGCTGCTTGAGCCTGATTTTAGTACTGCTCAGTGCCCGGCTCTGCCTCGAGCCCGATTCATAAATTAACAAGCCTAGCTCGAAATGTTCAAAGCTCGCCGGCTCGCTAATAAATTCTACTCGCACTTCGCTCAATTCAAATTTGTTTGTACATTTTTAATTCATGAAAATAATTGAAGGAGAAATAGAAAACAAAACGAAGGTGGAAAAAAAATAAGTACAAGACTAACGGATGATATTTGAAGATTTAAAAAAAAAAGAAGGAAAACAAAGGTGGAAAAAAAGCAGCATAAAAATGCATTTAACACCCTCAAATCACATGTAAAGGAGGTTCACTAGAACCTTTTCACTATGTTAGGTAATAGTCATCGGATACTTCCAAATCACACGCACATTGATTGATGCATTGTTTTCTAAGATTACACGAATAATCAATCATGATTCGCACTTCCACTAATTATATATTGTTTTCCAATGACAATAAAGAATTATCTTATTATAACTTATCATTTTGTGGTCTCAACGTGGCCAAACACGACAGTAAATTATATAAAGTTAGGCATGATTTTGTTTCTTCAGTTCGCTCTTCCTCTTCTTAATAAGATATAAAAAGCTGCTTTTAATTTTTCTTTTTTATAAATTCACGAGACATGGACTGTAGAGTGATTTCACTATTTGATCATATAATTTTCTGATTCTCCTCCAACTTTATAATTTCAAAGTTGACAAAAGAATTGATGAATCCAATCTAGGCTTTATTTATTATGAATTATGATAATGTGACATTTTGGTAATTAATTAATTGTTAGGGTAGATGACACTTGCAGAAAAGTTTGAATTGAGGGGACGCAGTCACATGGCTTGATCTAGTTGCAGACAAAACAAGAATTTTATGTAGTCCTACTCAAAAGATTTTAGAGATTTTTATTTATTTTTTTATCTTTTTATATTTTCAATGACTTACTCACAACTAGAAGTGATCCAGCATGTGTTGAGATATTTATAAGGATGGTTGAATAAAGGAAAGGAGACTCCTCCTCCCCCATTACAACCTAAGTTTGTGTGTGTGAGTGAGAGGTTGGGGGATTGATTCTCCGATGGATCAACAACTAAACATGGCTGAGCCAAAGTTCCTGCACTGTTCAGCCCAGATCGGACAATGTCTGGTTCCAGACTGATCAGTGGTGTTGTTCAGTGCAGTATGTAACATGGAAATACAGAATGAGCCAGCAAAGTTCCAGACACCGTTTAGGGTCAGCTCAGATCCGATAATGTTCGATTCCCCAGTACGGTGTCCCATGCCAGTCAGTGCAGATATAGGCATGGAAACAGAGATTGCGTCGCTTAGTGAAGAAGGAAATAATTATAGGAGCACTTCTTCAACAACAATAGAGGAATACTATTCCACAGATACAAGTTCATTTGATGAATATGTTGAGGTGGCTGCAGAGAGTTTAATGGATCCCCGCATGTACGCCCACGCGACGACCCAAGGAGATGACGTTTAAAGTCCATCTCCTCCAAAAATGATCAACTTGAACACTCAAAAATCCTCGGTCGTATCAGTCACCGGGGCAACACATGCCTCCACATCGCCGCAAGCTACGGACACCATGAGCTTGCCAAGTACATCGTGGGAGAGTGTCCAGACGTTGTCAACATGAAAACCTGACGCATGACACTGCACTCATATTGCTGCTAGAAGAAGGATTTATCTTTGTCAAGATCATGGATTCATCATCACGAGATCTCGAGAAGGCTGAGGCTGAGGCTGACTTGCTGACACTTATAAACAAAGAAGGAAATACAGTGTTCATGAGGCACTGATAAACCATTGCAAAGAGGAAGAGGTGGTGGAGATCATCAAGCTGGCTAAGACACATCATGATCATCCCCAACTGGCTTATTATCTGAATAACGAAGGAAAGTCCTCAATGACATTTGCTGCACAAGCAAAACTACTCATGTCTTCGACGCCATAGCAACATCTAAAACTTCAGAAACCCATCGATAACGGCAGACATCTCAACTTTAGTGAACCCATCGATAAACGGTGCCGGTAAAGCCAAGCCCAGACTTCATGCTGCATTCTGCAAAGAATTATGGGCATATCTCTTACTATCTCTGGCCAGTTTTCAACTTTCAAACTTAAAAGAATAGGTTAATTAAAGATGTCATGATCTCATGTGATTCCCTAATTTAACAAGGCAACAAAAAAAAAACAAAATTTATCTTCTCAAAAAAAAATATATTCAAAATTTATAGATTTTTTTTTTTTAAATGATGGGCATCCCATGGGATACAGCCTCATGTTGAATTAGTCTAGGATGGCGATGAGGTATTTTATATATATTGTCCCACCCCAAATAAATGGGGGTTTAATAAGAATAAAAATGTTGTTGAGAAAGTATTTTCAAACGTTTTGAGATATTTTAGATATATATATATATATTAGTTTTTTCAAATGTTGTTGTCAAGCAAACTTTAAATTACTTTTCTTTTAACAGGAAAGAAAAACTAAATATAAATGGGTTCTGGCTAATTTTCTATATATGATGAAAATAAATGGCAGTGATGTTGGAAAAAATACTGGGCATGAAGCAGCTCGTCCACCAAAAAGATAAAGATGGAAAGACTCCACTTCATTGTGCAGCATCTATTGGATATCTAGAAGGAGTTCAAAAGCTGTCAGATAACCAATCTAACTTTGATCGCTATGAAAGAGACAGTAAAGGCTTCTGTCCCATGCTGCATCTATGAGAGGCTACATGGACATTGTCAGACAGTTGCTCCGGTTTTCCCCCGACTCAAAAGAGCTACTCAGCGGACGCTGTGAGAATTTTCAGTTATAAATTTTAATTTCTAATTGATTCATATAATTTCAGTATTGATAATCATATCATCAGATATACTGCATGACGACAGCTGTGAAGATCGCAGATAATTATTGGGTGTAACCGCCATTCGTTAAAAACTTAAGTATTTTAGCAGATTGTTATATTTATGAAACGCCTTAACAAAGATATTTAATATTAGTAACTCTTCATTTTCCCCGCCTTTAATAATATTTAATATTAAGAACTCTTCCTCTTCCTACCTTAATAATATTTAATATTAAGAATTTTCCACCTTTTATATATATATATATATATATATATATATATATATATAAAGATAAAACACACAAATTTTCCAAGAGTGTCATCTGTGAAAGTCAAGAATCAATCAAGTCCTTATATCATCAAAGGGCGATTTAAGTGTTACTTAACTGCATAGAAAACATATATATTATTACTGGATATTCAATATCGTGGATGGATTCTGGCAAGTTTTTATTTCTATTTCAGAATTATAAGTTTCATGATTGTTAAATTGATTGATTTAATTGTTTCTATTAGGATCCAAATAAGTAAATCAAGTTCGAAAAATTTTCACAATTTTGCATCGTGTCGTGCTTTAATAGAAATTCAATTACAATTTAGGAGTTTATGAGAATTTGGGTATTTTCTCACTAAGCACTGTAGCACATGTTAAATTAACCGTTTATGGCATAATTAACTTGGTTTTTAATTTTGAATTAACATTTCTATTGAATATTTGAGTCTGATAGTTCTAAGATTCATCGTGTGAATTCAATTGTTCTTTAATTGTGATTTTGAATAGTTTTTATATATAAATGTTGCCGCTATTTTAATCGACCAATTATCGATTCAAATTGTGACGAAATTCCAATCTGCCCGCCCATGCGTCATCAATAAGGAGTAACCTGAATGGAGGTTGTCCGTAGAAAAAGAATTGATATTCATGTGCATATATGACTATGCAAATTTCAGAATTGTATATGCAAATCTTTTCACATAAACCAATTTAATAAATGTAGATATATATATTATTATTTGAGCTTTAAGAAATAGGTTAATGAATTAAGAATAAAAGATATTAAAGAGTAGTCTTTATATTATTAAACTTAATAATTTAGTTTATATGATTTAAATCTTAATATTTAGTGGAGTGCATTAGTCACTAAAGTGGCCCACTTATTTCTAAATGATTTTAAATAATATTTATAAATGTTTATTTGATATAGCATCATAAATGATATTTAAGAATAATAACATTTATAGTTATCAACATCTAGTTATACGATTACCCAGTGTAGATCTTACTCATGTTAATAACAATTGAAGTAGGTTATGAACTGGTTTAATTAATATATAGTGTACATCCAAAGATGACTATATGTTAAATTAAATTTTTGTGATTGACTTTATATATGTTATATGAATGATGTATTTATGATTGTTGGTTGTGTTGATTTAGCCCAAAGGTGAATTTAAATGCAATGTTTGCATATATTATAGTCCGAATTGTGGTTTAAATTCAAAGAATTAATACGCGATCGAAACGTTTTGGCAAAAGCCGACTTAACGGACTCCGCCAATGGTATCAAGTTTAATGGACGTAACTATGATGACTGATCAATATGTCAAGCTAAATGCCGGGCCTTTTGGGACTCAATTCAGCCTAGTTATGGATGAACCCACTCAAACCGACCGATACTAGCTTAGAAAGCAGACAAGAAAATGCGGGAGAATCTGGGAGAGGTCAACAGCTTATGATGAGCTTCTTTAAGCTTAGCATAGCGCCTAATGTTAGTTTCCAAATTACACTGGAAAATGTGAGGGAATTTGTGGCTGAAATTAAGAAGTGCACATGATACATTGTGATAAGTCTCACCTGCTATTTTTTATTAATGATTTGATCTGAAGAGAGCACACCATGTACTGTCATCGGATAATATATTACTCACATGGTGAATACCTACAACCGCCAAGAGTTTGATATGGATCTTGGTGAGCGAGTGTTGGTCGAAGCCTGAAATCATGGCAAGGGTGATGATTTCAAGTAATTCGAGAACTTACAAACCAACTTAAGGAAAAATGGTCTCTTTCTGATACTAAGGCCATGCTCATGCAAGAGGATAAGGCAAAGGGAAGACCTTGGTTATCAAACTTCCCAAGCCAACTTTGCCTATTATGGTAAATCAAATGTCAGGTTCTAGTGGCGAAGCTCCAAGTAAGAAATGAAGAACAAGGAAAGCAATGATTTAAGGCAAGAGTCTTGCAGCGGCAAGGAGAGGTTGAAAAAGGATTCGAAATGTTTCTTTTGCAACAAACCCGCACAAGAAGGCTCGACAAAAGAGGAAGGCATGGTTTGGAAAAGAGGAGGTATACATTTTGTTTCCAGATGCTGAATCAAACTGACGAGGTTTCTTCTAATACTTGGTGGCTTGACACTAGATCAGTTCACTCATGTTTCAATGTTATGTGGTTACCGAAACTTCCACCAAATGCCAGAAAGTAGAAAGCTTTCTATTTATGGGAAATGATGGTGCTAGAATTGAAGGTGTATACATATAGAATGTTATTACTGCTATTGCCTTGATCTAGAAAAGTGTTTATATGTTCCGATTGCCTAGAATCTGTTTCGCTTCTAGATTGGATGTTTTAGACGGATTTGTACTGACATGGTTGTTTTTCATTATTTGAAACAAACCTTGTGGTAATCGTCTGCTAGTCTGGATACTTTATATTGTTTCAATCAATTTTACTTTGTTAATTCCCTGCTTAATGTTGATGTTAAATATGATGTTGGTATGAAAAGGAGGCACTAATGAGTCTTCGCTTGACTTCAGGCATCAAAGGCTCAGCCATATATCCAAAGAAAGGATTTTGAGACTAATTAGTGCCAAGTTTTGGCCTCAATCGATTTTACCGATTGAATAATACTGTGGTGGATTGCATTATGGTAAGAAACCAAACATGATCAAAAAACAAGTCGCCACAAGGAGTAAAGGATTACGACCTATCACATACAGATATTTGTGGTCCTTCGATGTACCATTCTGGCTAGGAGGTATTTCATCACCTTCATTAATGATTACCTAGGTAATCGTTACCTTTATTTGCCGCATGAAAGAACTCCACCTGCTGATGTCCTCAGACATTCATTCTCGTGAGGTCGAGACAAATTAAATAGAAAGGTTAAGGTAATACGTCTCGACAGAGGTGATGAATATTACAAAGAGATCTGGTGGTTGGACAAATTCCGTGCCCATTTAAGAAACTCCTCGAGTCCAAGGGCATTTAGCAGATACACGCCCTGGATCGCACACCAAACGGGCATAAATAAAGGCGAATCGTATTACTGATGGAAATGGTAAGGAGTATGGTGAATGATAGTTCTATAATTCGTTTACTGGTGGATGTGAAGGCATTAAGGCCAGCCGATACATAAATAGGGTACGGTAAAGGCCTTAAGACACCTTATGAACTCGTGGGACATCTAGAAGCTCTAGTTTAAGACATCTTTCACGGTGGGGCTGTCAAGCCAAGTGAGGATATATAATCCATGAAAAGAAAGCTGATTCTGTGACCATTAGTGGTTATTTATTGATATCCTAGAAGTGTCAAAGGGTATAGACTTATCGTTCCAACCATAGTACGAATTGTAGAGTCCGAATGCTCGCTTCATTGAAATGGCAAGGTCGTGGGAGGTGGGAGCACGTGGATGCGGGAGATACAGAGAGTCAACGATGGACCAAACCCATCAAATGATCCATTTCAAATCATTGAAGTTCCTATTATTGTAGCACAGCCACAAGGCATGAATATGAACAACAACAAATGGATGCTCCAAGCCCAATTATGGATGCCATTATTCAAGAAGAGGAGGAAAATGTCAAGCACGTGAGCAAGTGCAACCTCTCAAGAAGAAAATAGTATCAAGGAGGTCTACTGCAGAGAAAGATCTGGGCTATTTCGACGACTATATAGTTTATATACTTGAGCACTTGAGCATTGATAATGACCCTGGCCTCTTTCACCAAGCCATGAGCGTAGAAAATTGATAAGTGGTTAATGGCCATGAAGGAAGAGTTGGAAACTATGGATGACAATAATGTTTGGGAAATGACGAAATTACCGAAGGATTCTAAAAGAGTCGGGTTGTAAGTGGGTCTTTAAGACTGCCGACTCTAAAGGCAATGTCGAGGTACAAAGCCGCACTTGTTGCCAAATGTTACACTCAAAAGGATGGCATTGACTACAAAGAGATTTTCTCTCCGCTTAAAGGACTCTCTTTAAGGATTGAATGGCTTTTATGGCTCATTTTGATCTCGAGCTTCACCCAAATGGATGTTAAACGGCCTTTCAATGGAGATTTGGAAGAAGAGGTATATATGGATCAACCTCAAGGTTTTGAGACCACAAGTAAAAAAGAAACTGCATGTAGGTTGAAGAAATCAATCTATGGATTAAAACAAGCTTTCGTGACAATGGTATTTCGTTTAATGATACCGTATTGTCATATGGATTTGTAGAAATGACCGCTGGACCGTGCATCTACATGAAGGCTAGGAAGCAAGTTCATAACTTGTGTTGTATGTAGATGATATTCTTTCTTGCCGCTTAGTGATCGTGGGTTATCAGAGATGATGTTAAGAATTACCTTCTAGTAACTTTGAAATGGAGGATATGGGTGAGGCTTCCTATGTGATCGGAATATAAATATTTCGGGATAGATCACAAGGAATTTTGGGATTATCTCAAAAGGCTTACATCAACAAAGTTCTAGAAAGATTTAAGATGAAATCATGTACACTTAGTCCAGTTCCCATCTAGAAAGGAGACAATTTCAGTTTATCCCAATGTCCCAAAAACAATTTGGAGCATAAAGAAATGGATAATATTCCTGCGCTTCTTAGTCGAGTTTGATGTATGCTCAAATTCCGTACTATTAGGCCTGATATAAGCTTCGGCGGCCTGTGATGTTGTTATCAATCAAACTCCTGGACATTTCACAGAGAGTCGCGTTGAAAGTTTCGAGGTACTTGCAAGGCACTAAGGATCACATGCTCACATATAGAAGAACTAGTAACCTTGAGATTGTCGGGTTACTTCCTGACCGTAACTATGCCGGGATGTAAGGATACCCGAAGTCCACATTTGGCTATTTGTTCCTTCTAAATTGATGGAGCTTATTCATGAAGAGTGGTAAGGCCCGTCATCATGCATTTCCACTATGGAGGCTGAATTTATATCATGCTTCTAAAGCCACAGCTCAATCGCCAGGTCGCGCAATTTCTTTAATGGTTTAAGTATCACTGGGTACCAATAAGGAACAATGAGATTTATTGTGATAATGCTAAAATGTATTCTTCTCTAAGAATGATAGATACCCATGGGTGCCAAGCATGGATTTAAAGTATCAATCTGTCAAAGAAGAGGTGTAAAATCAAAGAGTTCAAATAGGTGCACACGCACCCATGATATGATCATGGATCCGTTGACTACAAAGGACTAGCTCCTAAACATTTATCGGGCCATATTAGTAAAATGGGAGTAGTCACAAGTCCTTGTATATCGATGATTGGTCATACATGTATGAATTTATGTTTAGCACGCTTATGTTTATTTGATACTCTGTATACTCCATGTTTGTTTGGATTTTCTTTATCTATGAATCATATTTCGCTTATGCATATTTTATTATGATTATAGATATTAGGTCTTATTTATCATATCAGGGATAAGGTATTTCGTGTCTACCTTATCAAATTGTGACCGTTTGAATTGAATCAATTTTGGTGATACATGGAAGGAATCGAGACATTTGTCAGGCCTGGTGACCGCCTATGATTCGGCCTGGCTTAGTTCTTAATGGGTTGTGACTTATATATAACATTTTAAGTGAGCTCAAGTTATGTTAATATAACATACTAGTCGATATGAATCAAGTGGGAGAATGTTAGAAATTTTAATTTAATTGATTCATATACTTCAAAGATTGATAATTGTTATCGCTGCATTAATACTCCGTGATGATTAGTGTATATCTAAGAGACAATTATCTACAGAATCCCTCCGCCGATTCAAAAATTTAAGCATTTTGGGGCAGGTTTTGTTATATTAAGAAATGTCTTAATAAAAGACATTTAATATTAGTAACTCTTCCTCTTCTCATTTTTAATAATATTTAATATTAGTAACTCTTCCCTCTTCATGCCTTTTTAATAATACAGCTTAATATTAGTAACTTTTCCTTCCTCGCTTTTATATATATATATATATAAAGGGATAGAAAAACACACAGCTTCCAAGGGGTTTGATTTAGAAAGTCAAGAATCAATCAAGTCCTTATATCATCAAAGGGCGATTTTAAGTGTTACTATCCTGAAAACATATATATTATTACTCGATATTCAATTATCGTGATGGATTCTCCAAGTAAGTTTTTCTTTTCATTTTCTGTAAATTATGCCATGATTGTTAAATTGGTTGATTTAATTGTTCTATTAGGACCCAAATTGTTAAATCGTTTCCGAAAATTTTCAACAATTTCTTCATGTAGCAGCCAGGTTTGGTGCAGACAATATAGTCCATTTTGTGCTTAAAGAAAAATGGCTTGAGAACCTTATAAACGAAAAGGACGGGAAAGGTAACACTCCACGCTACAGTATGGACATCCCTAAGATTAAGTAAAGCTGTTTAACATGGAGACTGAAAAGAGTTGATGTGAATCTTGAATCGTAAGGCGGATTCGCTTTTGACATGTGATGTCGGTGGAGCATCCAACTTCATTCACGGGTATATATATTTTATATATTACTATTCCCTTTAGATTATATTATCATTCTTGTAGAATTTTTTGTAAACCACACACAAGTATATGATATATCCATATATATATATATATATATATAATGATCCATCTAGCCTATATAGATATTATGGTTTTGGTTTAAAAGAGGTGTGTCATGAACTTTCCTCCCTAGTAAATGTTGGATGTCACAAACACTTTCCTATATTATGTCTGTAGCATTGTTGTAGGATGCGTGAGCCACTTTTATCTTGGACGTATTGTGTCCCATAGTATTATGGGCTAAACCCAGAGGATGAGCAACTAGCTGGCAGCCTCGAGCAGGTCAGGTTGACCATGTGGCTGAAACACATTGTGTCTCATATCATGAGACCATACATGAGTGGAAATGATCAAATAGGGCCCATCATCCATACTCGTCCCATATAGTTACAAGACCATCATTTACATATCGAGTTATTACATCACTCCCTAATACAAAACATATATTAAAACTAGTTCAGTTCAATATATACAAAACAAGAATCAAGGTGTGAGCCCCGAAAACTAGAATTCGATTGACTACCGGCCGCGGAATGCTAGGCGAATGTCTGGGTAACTATGACACTATTCCTGCCAAAAATGGGGCAGTCTCCTTTGTACGAGGAGCTCTGCAAATACAACACTGTCTCGATCAACATCAAAGATATCTACATGAGTATAAGCGACTACTTAGATGTTGCATAAACCAATACCAATCAAATAAATCTCAACTATATACAATAGTTTCAAGGTTAAACACCCAGAAGCCATGTATCTGACATTTCTAATGTGTATTCTAAAACTCGACGTAACTTGAGCTTTCTTCGGTGCTCGGCCTCTGGGATGAATGGTCTCTCGTCACAGCTCCTTGTACACGAAAATATGTTCCCTCGATAAGGTGAGCTAATGCTCAGTAGTGGAATCACCATAAATGAGTTACTCTCCACCTAGTTGCATATACGATGCTCAGTGAAAACATACATTCAAGTAAATCATTGATCCTACTTGAATGTCTACACCTGATCAACTCATACCCAGGAGTCCTCACGAAATACTCAACTCACTTTAACCTTGTGAAACATTATTTTCCAAAACCAAATATATTTGTTTTTAATTGTGGAAATCTTATAAATATAAGTAGTGAATGAACTCAGGAAGTGATCTTTTAGTGGACAACCCTCAGGTCATATATAGATTGGAGTGACTCAGACGGTGAGTATTTTTATATGGACTACCCTCAAATTAATTATTATTATTATTATTGGTCAGCCATAGAAACCACTCTCGATAAACCACGCATGCACTCCTCCTATCGCTCTAGTGTCGGTCATATGGAATGCATGATGTCAATTCCAGAAACATTCATGTTAATATATTCACATGCATATATATCAACATAATTAAAATCCCACCAAACACATTGTAATTTCACGATCCATTCACATAAAAATTGAAATATTGGGCTAATTAACAACCACAGATTAGTTGAATTACTTAACCAAACACATTATTTCTAAATTTGGCCCATTGAACATTCACATGAGCGATCAAAACCCTCAAAGTTCTTGTTCCTGACCCTTCTCAGCGTCGGTTCCACCTTGTGAGCAGAAATCAATGGTCATTCGGCCTTATGCATATCACTGACACAATCCACTTAGTAAATTTTACAATTAGACACCCAACGATTAGTGAGCGATTATGTGGTTGTAATTCAAGTTCGTATTTTTAAATAATTAGGTCCCGAGTTTTGGGACCCGACAAATGATAATTCGAGGCCTCAGTCATCAGAAACATTATATAAAATACTTAAATAAAGTGTAAAACCCAAGTGGGATGATCCCCTGCCTCCACGAGTTTGTCAAAGCTCCTCAGGCAGTCGCGCGTAGGCCTCTCCGTGTAGAACAACTTTCCTTCTTGCCCCGAAGGATTTTGGCGGTGTCGAACGCTTTACAAATCCTAAGAGAAGTTGGATGTTCTCTCTTTAAAACTCTCAAAATCGGCAAGCGCATCTAATTTTTTCCTTCTTTTCCCGTTTAGCTTCCTTTTTCTCATTTTGTAAGGAGCGGCACTGTCCATGTTTTGTCTTTGATGTCATTTAATCAAATTCAAATTTACCCAGTGTGTCCTCGGCTCTTGGTTTTTACATTTTAGCCTTTATCTCGGCCGTCCATTTCCATCATCTCTCTACTCATGCACCATGTGTAACATGTGTACATGTTATATGTGACTTTTGTCACAGCAAATATCGTTTTACGGCACCCGATACTCGGTGACTCGAAAAGCATTCTGCCATCCATTGTGCCGGGTGTGAAGTGATGTACTAGCCAGTTTGCGAGATGATTCAAACATTGAAATCCGTTTCATCATCAGAGATCTAGAGAGAATAAATTTAGGATTTTTACGAAGTACGATTTACCATTTTCCAAAATTTGGAATTCTCGGGTCTTCTAGCGAGAGGCCCGCAGTTCGACCGCTTCGCAATCGACTCACAGGGCGCAGTCTACAATACTGAAAGGGGTCCGCGACGGGGTGAGCTAACGCCTGAGTAGAGATAAATCCTACAAGGGCTATTCTCACTGGGTGCATACAAATGATCATTTCCACGATCAAACCCGACAACGATCCGTGCATACATGTTTCCTATCTTGGGAAAAAATCTACATGCATGTATGAGCGACACTCGATGCCCCAAGTCTGGGTCAACCTCAGGCCCACCACCCGATACAAGTATCGATGGGAAATCATGCGAGTCGATCCGTTCCCGTGTCCTCACAACCGTAGTCTATGTGATATTTGTTTAAGCCGTTTAAATTGTCTTTTTGAAGTATTGAGCTTTTCGAGTCTCACTGAGTCTCTTACACCCTCCGAAATTTTTCGAGCTTTCACTAGTGGATCTGTCGAGGTTTCGGGCTTTTCACACGGGGGTATCTATCCTTACTTGCTGTGCGACATTTTCATTTCCATTTAGTTTAACCATGTGGAACTCGATTGGACTTAGATCCTATTTCACAAGCCCTACGATTACGCACGAAGCAACGGTGCGAGCCCCTAGTACCATGTACACACACTCATGTAATGTGGTGTTAGCACCAATCTGATACAATTGGTGCTCTTGCCATCAAACCGCATGACGATGTATGAAGACCTGCATGGACATTATGCGCCATACACTTTGTGTGTGTTATGAGCGCTCGTGTCTAATGCACCTGACATTCCATATATTCGAGTTTAACATCTCGGCATGCGTGCGGTCGTGTTAATATTCCATACATTCAAATCGGTATCACATTAGCATGCACTACATCTTTTCTATCATTCGAGTTCATTCATGTCGACATCATTCAAGCATGTATTAACATAATTGTAACCATTACTTAGAAGCGAGTAATCTTTATAATTCATATTCCCGGTGAGACATAGTGTGTGATCATACGTGATACGCCATAATTATTTCCATCTTCATCGAACATTGTCGCATAATTTCACATATTGATGTGTCGTTGAATTTATGTAATCGACGCATTAGCCATTCCCGACCGTCCGTCATGCTTGGCACAGAAATGTCTGGACTTAGTCGAGAAAGTCGATTTTGTAAATACCACACAAAACATCCGTGCATGATTCCTTGCTCAGGCGTATGCGGTCGAGCATTTCGGTTACAAAGCCAGGTTAAGCAGTTGAGAGCGAACAAACTATTCCTCAAACATCGTGACCAAGACCAATATTCAGCCTACATTTTGACTGACTACTTTATTTTATTAAATTATAGACTCGACGAGCTTTCCGTAGAGTCCAAGAACACACGAATCGGAGTTCGGACGAGAAAGTTATGGTAGTCCAGGATTGACGATTCACAAGGGTGTCTTGAGTTGACACACCCAGTTTTCTATTTTGCTCGGAAGTTTGCTGTCGAAACACAATTCTATTTGACAGGTCCGAGCCTATGAAACCGGTCTTTGACCATCGCACGATCACAAACAAACCATCTGACATACAAATTCGCGGGAAAACGAGCGAAACCGTGAGGCAGATTACAAGGCCCACAAGCGTAAAATAACGATGAAACCTACCTCTTGTAGCGCGATTCAGGGTTCTTTGTCATCTGAATGCGCTCCTTTGCTGACACTCCTTCCTTACTCTTTCTTTCCTCTCTTCCTCCCCTTTCTTCTTCTCTTTTCTTTCCTTTCTCCTTTCCTTTCCTCCCTTTCTCCTTTCCTTTCCTCCTTTCTCTTCTCGCACTCTCCCTTTCTCTTTTTCCTTTCCCCTCCCCTTCTCCTTGCTTTGCTCCCACGAGCGAGAAGCTTGCTACCCCCACAGCGCAGAGCGGCCCGTGTAAAGCCTTATACTTAAAGTTCAAGGAGCCGAGCATGTTGACATGGCTTGCCATGTGTCACACATAGCGTGCCATGTGTCATCCACATGGCTGTATGTCGCCGTACAGATTGCCTCTAAATCACGTGAAATTGGACTATCTAAAGGTGACGAAATTAGACTAAATGGCTAGATTTAGTGAGGCATTCAGCGATGCAATCTGTTCACCATCGAGATCTAGAAAAATCGACTTTTCTCGGGACTATTCTGTATTCTGAGTTTTGCCCCTTTTATCTACGAAAATTCAAATTTAAAATTTTCACGGGTTTTACCTCTCACACCCCTTAAAATAATTTCGTCTGAAATTTTCGCATATACACATTCAATCACATGCATATGCAGTCATTTAAAACATTAATGGCCAAGCGCTACCTTCCTGTGAAGCAAAGAAGGGATAGTTGGCCAGCGCCACGGTGTCCTCTAGCTCCCATGTCGCCTCCTCGACTCTGAGTCTTTATCACAAACACCTTTACGACTCGGAATCTTGCCACGCAAAACACCTTTCGGTATCCATGATACACATTGGTCCCTCCTTGAAGGTCCCATCCGCATCAACAACAAGCTCGCCCCAATCCACTATATGAATTGGATCTGGAGTGTACTTATGGAGCATAGAGATGTGAAATACCTCATGAACGCTCGACAAACTCGGCGGTAACGCTAGCCGTCTGCCAGCGCCCGCTGCTTCGAGTACCTCAGGGACCCGATGTGCCTCGGCTGACGGCTTCCTCGTTTTAGAATCGATCCTCCTCTCTTGGGCATCACGCCCGAAGACATGATCACGCCTTGAACTCTAGGAGTCGTTTGTGGTATGCGTAACTCTTTGTTTGGCTACGAGCGATGAGAATGACAGGATCATGCCGCTATACAGGTGTCTCTAATCAAATCTAGACCGGTTATGGGCTCTCCCGCCTCATCCGACATATCGGTGATTGACATGGCCTCAGTAAGAGCCTCATAGAGGCGCCATCGAATATTTCGCTTTGATAAGCTGTTATTGTAGGCGGAGCTACCTTGAGCGAAGTGCCATCAGTACCCTTGAGATCTGCAGGACGCATGCTGTATGTCCTCTAAAATCTTAATAGTCGGCTACGATTGACCATCAGTGCGAGGATGAAAGCGGTACTAAATCGACAGTTGTGTCCCCCGTGGCCTTGGAAACTCTTCGGGGCTGGCCAAAATGTAGGGATCCGTCCGATCTTATGGAAGGCTGGCGTCAATCTGTGTCACCATCTCGTGTCTCTGACTTCGAGAATTCCTCGGTCATGAAGGTTATTCGTACGACGAGAAAAATGTGACTTGAGTGAGTAGGTCGGCTTATAGCCCACCACATCCCATGTAGCGATGTCGTGGCAAGTGAGTCCTGAGTCCATCAGTGATGTGCTCCTTCCACTCAGCTATCTCCGATGGTTGGAATTAGCCTGGCGGCCTACGGTGCTCGACCTTGACTGGCGGCCGCGTGAGACAGTCGGAAAAAATCCCAGAACATGCCTCTTCATCGCTTGATGTCTGTGACGAAGGTCATGATACATCTTCGTCTTACTGGATGCAATGAATCGGGAAGCGATGGAACTCCGAGGATATCCTCCCTCGATTATTCGGCCCCGGGGACCACAACCCATCCCCTATCTGAAGGCCTGCCATGGCGGATGGCTCAATAACCGTCCCAGTTGTACGATTGTACTCGATTTGATGGATATTAGTTAAGTGCGCCTAGGACTACATCCTGCACTAGAGGCAGGCGTAGCCCATCAGACTTCCAGGAGGCCTTACAGGCACGCTCATCGTGCTGCTCAGTCACGAAGCCTTGTGTCTCCAAGTATCGCCACTCTGGGAAGGCTATCTTGTATACTCCTGTGACTTTTCGGCTAGCGCGCCAGCCACCACATTTGCCTTCACCCAGGGATGGTAATGCGAAAATAGTCGTAACCTTCAGCTCCATCCACTACTTATTGCCTCATGTTGAGGGTGTGTGCGTGAAGATGTATTTGGACTTTGTGGTGCGAAAACACCTCTCAGAATGCTCACCATATAAGTGAGTGGCGCCGTCTTGAGGGCGAGGCCCCAAGAGCATGACTCCATTGTCTCATGCATGGGGTGAGTGCACTCGTGGTTCTTCAGCCCATAGAACCATAAGCCACAACTTTCACGATTTAAGTAGACCACATCCCAATCGTCGCCCGAGCATCACGGTACACTATGTACCTCGTCACTTTATTTATTAGAATGAGGGTGATGACTCCTCTTGATTCTGGAGCGGTGGCTCACATGGTCATCCACTGACTTGACCTCCTTAGGGTTAATCTCGTCATAGCGCTGGCCGGGAGAATCTCAAACCTCTGCCAATACCCTCAGTCGAGCTCACGAATCTGAAGGCGACTTGGCCTCTCCCGACTCATCCACGGCCTCGACCTTCCCGAGGTCTCGCGACACGCTTAAAGCGACACCACTTGTCCTGAAACCCGCCCTCGGTGGCAAACTTGCACTTGCGAGACTTGGCATACAATTAGTCCCTCGGGTGGCAGATGCGATTCAGTGATCCTCATCTCCTCTCTGTTGGGAGTAGATCGGGATGTAAATCGACAAAGACCACCACAATTGATCTAAATAGGGTTAGAACACCTTATTCATGAGGTCCATGAATCTTTGTAGGTGCATTCGGTCGATCGAAAGGGCATCAGTAAACTCAAAGTGCCCATACAGAGTGTCTGAATCTTTGTTTTTAAGGATGTCACATCTCCCCACCCCAACTCAGTGATGGTAGCAGTCTGAAGGTCACATCTTGGAGTAGACTCGCGCCCCCCTCAGCTGATCAAACAAGTCATCAATCCTCGGTAATGGATACCGATTCTTGATTGTAACCCCATTCAACTGTCTATAATCGATGCATAGTGGTTCTTCTTTGCAAATAGAACCGGAGCGCCCCATGGTGAAGTGTTCGATCTAATGAAACCCTTGCCTAGTAACTCCTGTATTTGGACCTTGGCTCTCTGCCTTTCAGCCGACCCTGATCTATCTGGTCGTAAATGGGCGACATACCAGGGTGTAACTCAATGCAAAAGTCTACATCCCTCGGTGGAGGTAATCCCAGATAGCTCTTCGAGTGGACTCATATCTGTCATAGTCCTCCGGGTAAAAATTTCGCCTTGACTTGTCAGCTGCACGTGCCATCGTGAATCGTACACGGTATGGGGTGAGACATCATGCTATTCCCTTGAAACGCAACCTGAGTGCGGAGTGGTGTGTGTAGGCGTGGCTTTCGTGCATCCTGATCTATGACAGCCCAGTGTGCGGAGTCGGCAGTCCGTCAGGGGATGACCTCAATCGATAATGTCCGTGACCAGAGAAGGTCCGCGAGTGAGTAGAATCACGAAGATCTCACAGCTTCGCGTCACGGCATGTCGATCAATTCGTTAGTCCCTGAGGAGAACTCACATGCGATGGCTCGTCACAGGTCACCGACCTTTAAATGATACTCTCACCTGAATCACGGCGATAAAAGAATCACGATGCACACGAATTGAATAACACCCTTGCCATAGGCGAAAGAGTAAGCATTACCACTGAATCAGCGTCTGGCAACGCCGACCTGAATTAATAAGTAGACAGCCCACCTAAGCCCGAAGTCGACACATACACTCGCCTGACCTCGACCCACCTCACAGCCCCTTTGGCTGTGCGTGAAACACTCGATGCTCCGTGTCGCACCACGAGGCCGATCTTGTTCCATGGCCCGTCTTTGAGGTAGAAGGGAACATGCGGAGTCACCTTTCGTGTCCCGTGATGATCGGGATTATGGTGTCCCACGATCACGAAACCCCTGTTTACGAGGGCGATTCGCACCATGTGTCAGGCTGTTAAGCGATGGAAACATGTCATCTTCAGCCTAGCGTAGCCGGACTGACCTTGGCCGTAGCGGCCTCGCGCAGAGCCCTCATGGAGCAGTCCTCTGCTTCTTTCAGGGCACGAAGAAGAAGCTTGTCCTATAACCCCCGCTATCACTACTTGCGCGCATCCGGATGCTACGAAAGCGTCGTCTACCTCTACATTTCGATGATCAGGTCGTGCCCGACCATCGAGTCCATATCTTGTAGGTTATGTCTATAATCTTTCCTCGGATGGACAACCCCATTGCGTCCTCGAACTTCACGACCTTGGCGGCGTCGTGGCCGCATAATCATCCGGCGTGCGGCCTCACATGAATCGGCTCACGTGCTCGAATGCAGTCATCGATCCCTGTCTCGGCTCAAGGAACTCCGGACGGCCTTCGCGTGTCTAGCGAGCGGAAGTACTTCCCATGAATAGTCTGTGAAAATCGTCCCATGTCATAGTCTCCGAGTCACGGAGTCGTGACCCTCCCACCGGATATGGGACTCACCCTGTTTGGAATGAAACAGTGTCCAGGAGTAGTAGCCAGGGGTGATCTCCATAGCACGGAGAATCCTCTCGATCGGCTGAACCCAGTGGTCGGCTACCATCGGGTCCCGCCCATCCCCGTGAGCGTCGGAGGGATGATGTGCCTTGAACCTCACGGAGGTTCGCGGCACCTCCACGACCTCACAGGCATCGGCACGTGCGGTGTGGCTATCGCGGCACCCACTTGGCCTCTATGAAGGCTGCGATCAACGGGTGGTGGTCGACCATCGCCCCATGGACGAACCTCTACGCTGGATCCCTACACTTGCCATCACACCTGAAATTATTGTGACTTTAGAATCATTTTTAGGTGTCGACTATTGCTTTACATGCCCGACTAATAATAGACTTAATATCCCGAACCATCCGTTCATTTCCCGAACTCCTAAGGTTACGTTTCTCAATCCTAGTGTTCGCATTTCATATGACCATCCTACCACGTATATAATTCACATAATTTGTACACACAATCATGCACATACAATCAAAGCATAAACAAGAAAACACACAATGCATGTTGTGATCTAATCTGTCGCGTGGACTCTGAAATTAACCTCACCTGAACCTTGATATAAACTATGATCACGGATATCAATTTCAGAGCCAGGTAATTCTAACTTGACTCAGACGCAGCTATACCAAGCTATATGATGCTCTTATACCTTAATGACCATGGCACAAGCCCGAGTCCCTCGAGCCACAGGTACTCGTGTGCACATGCTCACGTCTGAAACATAGCGCCCGAAAGCAGGGTCGGGTTGACCGCAGGTCGACTGCGAGGAGCTTGTGTGTCTCATATCATGAGACCCGTACATGGTAAATGACCCAATGGGGGCCCGTCATCCATATACTCGTCCATCGGTTCTGAAGACCATACATTTACGTAGATCAGGGGATTATTTACATCACTCCTGTGCAAAAACTAGTTAGTTAATATACCTGGCAGGCTCGAGGCCACGGTTCGGCGACCGTAATCCAGGCCTGCAGGAGCGCGATGCGCTGTACGTCACATGCACGGGGGTCCCACGGCGGGTGAGCTAACGCTCAGTGAGATAAATCCCTCTGAGGGCTATTCCCGGCCCGTGCGCACATGCAAATGATCATTTCTTGATCCAGGCTTGACAACGTCGGAATTGCATACATGTTGTCTATCATGGAAAAATCTCACGTACATATGAAACGACCTCTACGTGCCCAATCAAGTCGACCTCACACCCACCACCCCGATGCAAGTGCCAATGGGAAATCAATGCAGAGTGGAGTCAGACTCCCATCTCACAACCCGTGGTCTATGTGATATTTATTTAATCGTTTCGTGTCTTTTTGGGCAACAGAACTTTTCAGGGTCTCACCGCGGGTCTCTTACACCCTTCCACATTTTTTGGGCTTACTCCAAGTGGATACGCTGCCTAACCGTGTTTTCGTGCATTTCACTGGGAGGGGGTATCTATCCCCTACTTGCTAAGACGACACATTTCATTTCCATTTTCGCTTAACACTTGAACGAATCGACTTCTCGCTCCCATTTCCAAGCTCACGATTCTCGCACCAAACGCTAGCGCCAAACCGCACTCATGTACACACACTCATGTAATGAGGTGCCATCAAACACCAATGCAATGTAATTTGTGCTAACGCACTCAAAGCCATGACCAATGTATGAAGACTTACATAAGTATCTGGCGACCATACACTATGTGTAAAAGTGAACACTCATGTCTAATGCACACAACATTCCATATATTCATGAACACTATACATGCAAATAAGCGTTAATATTCCATACATTCAAATCAAGACATCACATCAAGATACACTACATCTTTTCTATCATTCGGCTTCATTCATGTCAACACATCATTCAAGCATGTATTAACATAATTCCAACTATTACTTAGGCAAGTAATGCTATAATTCATATTCCTATGCTGAGACATAGTGTGTCAATCATACAGCCCAATGCATATAATTATTTCCATCTTCATCACACATATGTCACATAATTTCACATATTCAATATGTCATTGAATTTATGGCAATAACACACATTAGCCATTCCTAGCCATAAATCCGACCATGCTTGGCCTAAGAAATAATCTGGACTTAGTCCAAAAAGTCCAGCTTTTGTAAATACCACAAAACATCCAACACGCACCTCTTGCTCAGCCATATGCGCCCCAAGCATTTCTAAGCATAAACCGGTTCCGAAACAGGTTCCGAAACCATAACAGACTATTCCTCAACTATCCGCCACCCAGACCAATGTTCAGCCTACATTTTGGCTAAGCAATTTATTTTATTAAATTGTGATTCACTGAGCTCAGAGTCCAAGAACGGGCGACCTGGAGTTCGAACGAGAGTACGGTCATTCCAAAAGTTGACGCCGATTCACAAGTGGTGTGTGGAAATTGGCACACCCTGCTGGCTATATTCCATTGATTTTGCTGTCCCGAAACACAATGTTATGTTTCGGACAATCCCAAAACCCTATGAAACCGGTCTTTGACCATCACACAATCACAAACAAACCATACAACATACAAATTCGCCCGGAAAATCGAACAAAACCCGTAGGCCATTACACGGCCCCTAGGCGTAAAATAACCGCAGCAGAGGAAACCTACCTCTCAGAAGACAAATGGTTCTTCGTCGTCCGGGTCTGCTCACTGCGCAACACTCCTTCCTTTTCCTCTTTCCTTTCCCTCTCTTCCTCCCCCCTCTTTCTTCTTCTCTTTCTCCTTTCCTTTCTCCTTTCTTTCTTTCCCTTCTCTTCTCCTTTCTCCTCTCTTTTTTCCTTCCCTCCTTCTCCTTGCTACCCTACGGACAAAGCTTGCTACCCCCCCCTGCTTGTAAGAACAACCCATGTGAAGCCCCTTATATAGGCTTCAAAGGAGCCATGCATGTTGACACATGACATGCCATGTGTCACACACATGGCTTGCCATGTGTCACACATGAATGCCTTTGCCATGCATTGTGACACATGGCTTGCCATGTGTCATCCACATGGCTTGTCATGTGTCGCCCGACACCCGTTGCCTCGAAATACGTAAAATTCCGACTATCTCGGAATTCAACGAAATTCGACTGGGTAGCTAGATTTCGTGAGACGATTCCAACGATACAATCCATTTCGCCATCCGAGATCTAGAAAAGTCCCAACTTTTCTCCGGACTATTCCTGTAAACTACAGTTTTGCCCCCTTTTTATCTGAAAAATTCAAATTTAAAATTTTCACGGGTTTTACAAAACACCTCCTAAAACATCAAACAAATCTCTGCACTATGATCAAAACATCACGAAACCCAACTCATAGAATTATATTCTACTTTTGATTTCCACAAATGTATTATTACACGGTTACATAGATCAACAGAAGCATATTTATTTCTACCACGCAGAGACTAATTTGGACAGCACTCAAATCTGCTGGTGCACGATCAGCCCGAGAATCAAAGGATGTCCCACCAAGTAGACGACGGTCTAAAACACCTAACACTGAGCAGTACAAGGACAGGGTGAACACTCTTTTGTTGGTGTCCACCCTTGTTGCCACTGTTACATTTGCTGTTATTTTACTCATGCCCGGTGGCTATAACAGCTCCGACCCAAACGTCGGCATGGCCATCTTGCTAATGAAGAACATGTTCCATGTATTCGTGATCTGCAATACCCTTGTTATGTATACCATCCTCGCTACAATCACTCTGATCAGGCACAGTTAGGCATTCAATTTGATGGATACTGCTCTCAGATTTGCATTGTCATTCTTAGGGGTGGCCCTTACTGCAATGTCCCTGGGAGGCTTCACGGCAGGTGTTTACTTGGTGGTAGCAATTTTCACTATTTTGCTATTGCTGTTTTAAGCATTGGAATAATCTGCCTTGTCATCCTTCGTAACTTTCTTTTACTCTTCCTCCCAAGCAAGAACACCAATTGTATCCTTAGGTACATCTCCTATTATCCGTTTTTATACTAGTATGGCATCTCAAAGCCACGAAATCAAACGATGATATGCTAGCGTCATCTTCTTTTGCTGCTATCTCGATCACTTGGTAGGCAAAGTATGTTATGAATAAATGCTAAGAGTGATCAGAACTTCACTAAATGGCTGGCTGGTGTTGTAGACCTGTTATGTATGAATATTTAGTGTGACCAGAACTTCAAATATATTGGTGTTGTACGTGATCATTAGTATGTCATATAAACTTGTAGTTTCTGGAGCTGTAATTTGTGAAATATTCTATGTTGATTGGAGACAAGATTCAATATCACTGTGGGCAAACTTAGTACGCACATAAGTGGTACCAGCTCAATGGTTTAGTATTCAGAAATTCTAATGGGGGCAAAAGGTATCACTCTTGCCTTAGCTATAAAGGATATTTTCTTCAAAAAGAATTCATTGGAAACATTTGCCCCACTCGCATATGGTTGCTCCTGTAATAAGGTATATTTATAGTAATATATGGGTGATTTGGGAGAGCTTATTTCATCAAGACATTTGAGTTTTTCTTCTCATATAAGTATTTTTAATAAAATTATAGTTAAATGGAAAAATTTATAAAATAATTTACTTAACCTCTTAGTAAGTCCATTTTAACTTATTTCATTAAGTTTCCATGGAAAAATTAAAAAACTCTAAAATTGATCATTTTATTAACAAAATGTCATTGTGATAAATTATGTAAAATTAGAAAAAATTTAAGAAAATAGAAATGAAATTTCCAACAAAAAAATTATGTAAAATAGGTAAATTTTTGAAATATATATATAAAAATAGGAAAAATTTCTAAAAAATAATGAAAAAATCGAAAACGAATTCCAAAAAATTATGTAAAAAATAGGTAAATTTTTTGAAAATTTATGTAAAAAATAGGAAAACATTTTTGACGTATAATTAAAAAAAAAAATCTATTGATGATGGTAAGAATAATATTGATGATGATTTTCTTGATTTAGAATTTGATACAAATTCATGAGTGTTTATTTTGTTTTGAAACTTAGAAGTTTTGTGATGATGAGAAGTATTAATAATGTTTATTATTTTGTTTTGGAAATGTTTGTGATGATGGAAAGCACTAGTGATGTTTGATTTTTATGTTTGATGTTATTTACTTTATTGTATTTTATTATTTGATAAAAACTATAGACAATATTTAGTAAGATATATAATTTTTATTTATATTAGGTAGGATCCACATCACTTAAAAAAGTCCACATCTTAAGTAGGTCTTGCACCTCCAAGGCTCTAAGAGCCTTTTGCACCTCAGAGCATCTTAAATAACTACGAGCCTACGAGATATCACCCAATTTATAAGAGAGTCATTCCCAAATATTTCAATGAAAGAAAAAACCTAAAATATTTTAGTTTTTATAATCTCTTTGATGGATATGAAACAAAAGTGAAGATGAGAGAATTGTTCATTCGCTATTTTTTATACTAGAGATTACATGTGAATGATAAAAAAATTTAGTATATAGTGGATCTTTACTTTATTTTAATTTTTTATCATGATTTCTGATATATATAATATTAATTTTTAGTTCTTTATTTTTTAGTTTTTTTTATATTTTAAAAAAGTATGACAAATGCTTATTTATTCAAACACTTCAATTTTATAAGTGTTTATAATGACATTTTTAATAATTTCAACTGTTATAAGTGATTGTGTAGTAATGCATCAAAACACCTTAAAATAATGCATAAATGCTTTTTAAAATATACATTCAAACTTTTATTTCATAAAACGCTCTTATCTTTACATATGCTTCTAGAAAGCGAACTCACTATAAGAAAAAATAATTCTATTCTTAACGGTTACCGACCGTCATCGTATGTGCTATGGCGTCACTAACTTCTCGTAGTCTTATATGTCATCTATTGCAAGGTTAAGGTGGTATCAAGAACCTTGACATATATAAATGTTAATGAATGTGTTTTTCTATTAATCAATATAACTTCTCTCACCACTCATAATATGTCAAGGTTTGTGTTCAAATAAACGCGTTTCTTTAAAAATATGTCAAGGTAAAGGATCTTCCACCATAGATTATAAATTGGAATTGAAGCATATGCCATAAAGCCTTTAAAATTTAAAATAAGCTTTTAATGTTGCAATGAAGAAGCATGATGCAAAATAACTTATCGGGCATATTGAAAATTGTTGCTTAATCTAAACACTTATTACAAAATATACCTTGTTTTCATAACTAAGACTTTATCTTGTTAACTACAATGCACCATATATAAATAATATGTATGTAGCTATTAAAAACACATACATATATTGTGTTAATTTGAATTAAGTTGTCCTCCCTTTCAATATACAAACAAAATAATATATTCAAAAGAGAAGCAAAAGCAACTTTACTTAGAATAAAAGATACCAAAAGATAATGTAAATCAAGTTCTATTTATAATACATACATCAAAAATAAAAACTCATAGAACCAATAGATAAATTATACAACCAAAATATTAATAACCCATGTATGTATATACACTTTAAATGTCTCTATGCAAAACCACCTCAGTCTTTCACTAACCCGACCTGTAGCCAAAAATAATTAAACAAATGACACTAATTAATTAGTTGAAGATGAAATCCATGTAATAAAATCTTAGTAACTACACAAACTTTAATCTTACCAAAATAACAACTGCATAACCAAAAAATATTAGTAACACATTCGTATATACATCTGAATCTCCTCGTAAAATACCATCTTCGAGTCTTTCATTATACCCTATACCAAATAAAATAAGGAAATAAAAATGATATTAAATAATTATTATATATATGAAACCCATGTAATGAAACTTTGTGAACTACACAAACTTTAATCTTACCAAAATAACTGAGTCAGAAGAGAGCACGTAATTCAATGAACTCAGACGCAACATAAGTCACTGAAATAAGGATAAGCTTATGGCTGCGATACAATATTCTATATCGCAATACAAGGCAAGTGAAGATCACAAGCATCACAAGATCATTCGCACCAGTGCAGAATTTTCGCACTAAACAACAACCTCATTTTGTTTCGCCCATAACTTTCTCATCCGAACTCCGTTTTGAGTAATTTTTGTACCGTTGGAAAGCTTAAAGAGTGTAGAATCCAAATATATCTAGAAATAACACTTTGAAATTATGATGAAGGTGTAATTTTCAAAATGCTCCAACTGGTCACTTTTTTTCCTCTCTTTTCTTCTCCTAACTTGTTTATTTGAAGCCCAAACGGAGTGAATAAGGTGTCGATGGAAAGCTTACGAAGTCTCCTATCCAACAACAAGTACATTTCATCAAGGAGGTAGCACTTCCTTCTCTAACTTTCCAATCCGAGCCCCATTGCGGACAATGTGACATTTGGTTGGGGAGAGTGATAAGGAAGTGGCATTTATTTACGATGCAAACCAAGACAAAGTGTGTATCAGTTTTCTTAAGTATTTCCTGCAATAAAAGTTTCTAGACACCATGCGGAATATACCCAGATGAGAACTGAGTATTTGACAAGCAAAATGTGGTAAATAGGGACTTAGCCTTTCTATTGCTGGGGTAGTACTAGTACTTGTAAGGTAGTACCCGCATTACATTAAGGTAGTACTACATTATACTGACTAGTACCTACGCACTGGGTCAAAGGGAAGGTGGTTTGAGTATACTCTTGACATAAAAATTACTAGGATAACCGGATTACCACTTTTCCCACGATGGACTCCCATGCTCAAATGAAGTAAGACCGCTCTAAACATTTCACATATATACCTAATTTGGTTTTGCATTGAGGAGTCCCCACTATAATTCACCAATTTCATGGAATATATGAGATGAGAACTGAGTATTTGGCAAGCAAAATGTGGTAAATAAGGGTTTAGGGCCTTTCTATCAAGGTAGTGGTAAATAGGGTCTTCCTAATTCTATTTGTGCCACCATTTTTTAAGCTTTAATTCTCAAAAACTATAAAATAAAAGTGGATAACTGACCAAAGTCAAACCCATTATCCCACCTCTAATGTATACTTTTTTCCCCATTTCATATTTCAATTGCAATCTCAAATAAGATTCAAGGAGATGAAAGTTAGATGGAAAATTGAAGGCATTGATATTAGATAATAGTGGGAGGTGAGGATGGGGACAATAATGTGGCCGACACTAAACCCATAGAGACAATATATTTAGTAGACCCAACATAGGTTAGTTCTAATATGGGAATATAATTTGCTATGATATGAAGTAACAATCAACTTACAAAAATAAAAAGACGTCCATACCTCCCAAATGCATCTTCCCGAACTTGAATGCCTAACACTAAGTGAGTCGAAGAATTCCATAATTTGCGAGGTAATGATCATGTAGAAATCCTCAGCCTTCTACAAGGGGGAAAACTATGATGTGCACTTTCTAACTATACCATAATGAAAATGAATTCGAGCCAGATCTAACATGTCTTTCTTAAGAGAAAGACAATGAAGCTTATCAAAATTTATTTTCTATCATTGAAAATATGAATATTTCAAATAATCGAATACCTGTCTGGGTCTCCAAGAGATTCTCATTAGGAAGAAATAGAAAACATGTAAAGGACCCCTTCTTTTATAGGTTGAAAACATGTAATTAACTAATATTGATTTTCCATTATATAATCAACACACACCACAATTGAATAATCATTGAAAACATTTATAGTTAAATCCATCACAAAATTCACACTTTTCCTCAATAAGTCATAAGAAATCCATGAATCTAATTACAATTATATCCACATGAATCCTCTAAAATCTAGGATTCAATTATATTCTCATTGATTAAAAGAGACAACATTATCAATAATATAATTACAATGACAAATAAAAAGATGAAATATTACCATTTTTTCACCTTCAACTTAAAGAGAATATTTTCTTTTTTATTCTGTATTAGACAATTTCAAAGGAAAAAGAAAGATAAAAGAATACCAATTTGCAGATTGGAGAGAACATGAACCATAGGCACAATTCTTTTCCAGATTCTATCCACACATTGCTCTAATCCTGAATCAGAGCAAAAACAATCAAGAAACCAGAAGCATATTATAGAGCAGGGAAAGCAAACAGATCATGTATGTCAATCAAATAGCCTTAATTTTTATTTCGTCAAGATCCCAAGGAATCGCGATGCATTTTAAATATGAACATAGAGCAACTGCACAAAAATAAAATTGCTATTCAACTGCTCATCCCTAAACCCTAAAAAGGTTTCGTAAAAGGCGCTGAAGCATGCATATACATAAATAAAGATACAAAGATGAAACAAAAGGTAAGGATTTAAGGCGATTAAACAGCGACGATATATAGAGGAGAAAGAAAAAAGGGTTGCTCAAGAAAGTTGCAGGAATCTAAAAACCCATGTATGGAAGTAAATGGAAAACCAGAAATGAAAAGCAGTTAGAAGTTGGTACAAAATAATCACCTGTGTTTACGATCTTGAGATCGAGAATCCTCTTATTCTCTGCGGGCATGTTAAGAGAAATACTCTTCCATATTCAATATCATTGGTATATTTATTTTTCCGAAATTGTCTTTCCCAAGAGTCCTAAAATCTGACATCTCGCCTTAATTCCAATTTCATCGCACCCTTCTATCTAATCGTGATTCGATATTCTTAAACCCATCCAAACACACAAACCCTTTAGTACCAACCCAACGACCCTTAAAATACTAGAATCTACCTCATTGAGCTTCGATGGATCTGCAATGCAATCTACCTCGTCTTCCTCAACATAACTTACTCATGGTTTTTAAGAGAAAACAATTACGAACATCATCACCGTGAGATCAAATGCGGAGAACAGCATGTAGGAGGAAAGCGCATCGGCAGTGCCATCACAAAGAGGTTTTGTTGGCGCTATGTTTCAGGGTGAAAAGGGAGAGGAGAGAAGAGATGTGGTAGGCAGAGGAATTTGGGAATGGGAGGCATATTAGGGTTAAATTCAAGAGGACTGGGTGATGGGAAGAGGGGAGGGAGGTGCCTCAAGGCCTTTGGAAATGGGAGGGAGAGGGAATCTTGCTCTAAAAGGGAGATATGTAATTAAATATAATCTATCCTTAAAAATAATTTGGACATCAACGTCTGTGAAAGAATATTTTAAAACAAAATTTAAAAAATCAAAACTTCAATAAAAGTCCACTTCTAAAATACCAAAATTGTTTTTTTTTTATAAAAGTAATCATTATTTAATCTTTTGCAAAACTAATGTTTCTAAAATTAGTTATTTCAATTCAAAATTTGAGATATATGAGTTTGGTCGCTACACTTGACTTGAACCTAATTTTATTTTATTCAATTTAATTTATATTTTATAAATTATTTATTATTTTTAAAATTGGATTTATAATTTATCCAGCACTTTGACTTTATTTATTCATTTGAGCTGAGTCATTGTTTTAAGAGAAAGGGTGAATATTCTTTGAAATCAAATATTCTAGATTATCCCATTAATATAGAGTATTAGATTTTATAAAATATATACTTAAATAAATATTTTGTTAAGGGACCCTCTTACAATTTTATACATATTAATTATCTGAACGTATAATGCATTTATTCAACCGATAGAGTTTTTAAATGCATAAAATTTAGTAAATTCATGTTATTATTTTTTCCACGTACCTTGACATATATAAATATTAACTAACTAAGTGACTTATAAATTTTGTCAAGGTTCCATCATCCCAAATCATGGAACAACACAACAAGTTTTATGTATGTCATTATTGCTTTGAAGTGTTGTATGTCATAATTCATAATTTAAATATTACCAAGATCAACATACATTGTCAAGCCACATAATATATGTCAAGAATTGCATTTTTTCTTGTAGTGACTCCATTACAAAATATGGATACAAAGATGGATATGGTTTTTCTGATGATCCTCCAAATTAGAAACATTCTCAATTCATAGAGGAGTTTTCACTTCATTTTGATTCCTTCCTTACTCTTTGTCTAATTTGCCGAAGCTTATCATATTATCTTCAGATTCTCGGCTTATCATCTTCTCGCCTTCTCACTTTGAAAAGTAGTATTTTCTTCTACGTAATCCTTTATTTTCTTCCGTCTTTTTAGTTGTTCTCTCTTTTATCATTTGTCTTTTCACTCTTCCAGCAGTCCTTTGTCTTTTTCCTTTCATAAGAAACGTGTTCTTCAATTTCTTTTACTTTAACTATCAGCTTCAATATTATCTTCATCCCTTACCACACAAGTTTCTTTTCGTCAGCTTGTTATAATACCTATAGTGGATAGGAGTTACTTATTGTCGATCAATTTTATTATTTACATTTATAGTGTTAGACATGTCATGTCAAGCCACTTGGAAAGTTAAGATTACATTTTCTTTCCAAGAGTTATCCAACCTTCATTATTGACTTTTGTCTTTTTCATAAATCTTTCAACTTCTTTCTTTTCATCCGACCGGACTAATTAAGGCAGTCAGTCTAGGTCTGTTATCTTGTTTGTGACCATCCTATGTCCCCTGGCTTTTCCATCTCCACAACTACTATCCAATTGTTGGCTGTAATAAAGGATCTTCAGCCGCTTTTTCTTCTCAAACATGTCATTCTTCCTAGTAATCAGCTTTTTACGTCTGCTCTTCCGTCTTGTCCATAGCCAATTGTGTATCCAATCTTTTGGTTTTTTATCATTTATTTCATTCTCGCTTTCTTCATTGTTATTCATTGTGATAAGATGATATGATCAAAGTATTCTCCAAGATCTTCATTATATTCTCAATAATGAATAAAGAACCTTAGCATAATAATTCTGTACTTGTTAGTATAATCATGGTTCGAGTATCATCGAGGAACCTATGATTTGGTCTACAAAACCGAAATCCATGGCATTTTGAATAAAAATGGGATCAATTTTTTCTGTTATTATAATCCTGGGATAAATTGATTCAGTAGAAGTTTGGCAATAACCAGGTCCATTTGGGTTGTTATAGATGAATTCAGAGAAAGTCAGATACTTTCTCTCAATATCAGATAAGATAAATGATGAAGCATTTATGGTAGTGTTTTATGTTTTTTCCTCTGGAAAAAAGAGGATATCATCTGAATTTTCTCCTTTTGGGAGGAGTTTGTCCTTTGAGGGACTGTTATCTCCACTCTGAGGTGTCATCTTTGAAGATCATATTTTTCGTGTTTTTATCCTTTTGTAGGATAGGCATTTCCTGAATATCTTTTGAGATATTTTTGCCTTTTGACAATGATATATCTCATGTCCTAGTGTTATCAGCAATAGTTGTTGCCTGGCTTTTTCCTAAACTCACTGACGCATATATCCAAAGCCTACTTTATTGATGTTTTAGTCCCCTGGGAGACTGGGGAAACATCATCTGTCCTCATTATCATTTCTCATAATTTTTCAAGGAGATTTTGTGACATATATGACTTAGATCTTATATTATTGATATCTTTTTGTAAATTTATTATTTTTCTTCGATAGATATAAGATCATTATAATTTTCAGAGATTATATTCATTCCTTTGGCCATATCGATGGCGATATCTCGCAATTCCTGGATGTTATTCGACATTCTTGTTCAAAAAGTCTGCAAGAAAATTGTCAGTACCTTTTATATAAACAATATTGAAATTGTAATAACTAAGAAGAGTTTGTCATCTAGACAATCTTCTAGCTTGTACTTCTTTTCCTGTGTTATTTCTTATAAATCCTGTAACTTGAGTATTATCAATTTCTATTATAAAAGGTTTAGGTAATAAGAATACCTCAAATTTATTAATTCCTTTTATTATTGCAAGTATTTCATTTTCATTAATATTATAATTAATTTGATTATCATTAAAAGTTCCACTTGTATAACGACATATTTCTCTTAAATCTATTTTCAAAATTGCTACCCAATACTTATCTGAAGTATATGTCTGCAGTATTAAATTATCATTTTTATTTGACAATCTTAATTTTGATAAATTTGAACATATATTTTTTAATCTCTTAACTATTATAGTATGTTTTTTCACTCCATCATGTTTGGTTTTTCTTTGTTAACAACATTTATAATTCATATATTTCTTTTGCTAAGTCTTTTATAAAATCAGAAGAGTAATTTAAACATCCTAAAAATTTATGTATCATTTCTTTGGTTCTTAATTCATCAGGGAAATCTTTTATTTTTTCGGCTATATGAGATTGTAGTTTTATGCCTTTAATCTTATTATCATCCCTAGAAACTCTATTTCTTCTTGATTTCAACTTTCTTTTCTCAAAGAACTATCATGTTCTTTACAAAGGTTATGAAAGTATTTAAATGTTTTCATGATCTTTCCTAATATCGTGAGCATACACATCATCTATGTATACTATTATAAAAGCTGAATAATCAGATAATATTTTATCCATTTTTCTTTTGAAAATTTGAGGTTAATTTTTTAAATCCAAAAAGGCATTACTTATCCATTCATAATGACTCTAGGGAAATAAAAATGTAATAGGTATACTATCATTATCCATTTTTATTTGCTAAAACTCGATTTACAATCAAATTTACTATAATAGATTTTCCTCCTTGCCAAGTTTATTAATATTTGCTTTATTTTGGGATATAATATCCGCTCAAATCTCTAGTGAGGCCGTGATCGCCCCAAATCCGGTGTCCGCTATGTCCACAACTCCGCGACACTCGTGGATGTCACACTCCGACACTACTGACAAAATCTGCAGCCCCCTTGTACGGAGCTCTACCCAAAGTACAAAACTTGTCCCAACCATACACAACGACCACACAGGGTCCAAACGCGAGTAAAATAATGGCCACTTGGGCCCCTGCATCAATACTCACAAAATAAATATTCCAACCAAATGTATATCTCACATGGTTCAAGAGTTAACACACTACTCTCCATACAAACATATATTAAAATTACAATTCTAATACATGTCATACATAATAACTATCAAAGCCACAACCCGGCTTTCTTCTAAATCGGCCTCTAAGATGAGCCGTCTCCTCGAACGCTCCCTGTACTCCGAAGTGCTCCCACGACGCAAATACAAAGAGTTCCCGCAGAATGATAATCTCCTACAAGGGCTACTTCCCCACCTAAGTGCACATGCAATGGTCGTGATAATCAAACACACATCCGCAACATACACATGTTCACCGGGTCGTCTACATGCTACGTAATGAGACTCACCACCACGCCCTATACCGAGCTCGCCACCCATCACTCAATAATATGTCATTTGAGTAATATATCCCGCGAAATACTCACCGACTCATCCTTCATGCATACTTAACCACGAAGAACCGGCCACCCAGATATCAATGACCCAAGCATCGAGCCCTCACCGGCTCCATTACCTAATGCAAGTGTCAATGGGTAACAAATCCCAAGTCAATCCCAATTCTAATAACCCAAAGTCTATGTATAAACATGACCGTATAGTCTTCTTGCGGGCAACATGTCCTTCTAGTGATACCAAGTCTCTTACACCCATACGTAACTATGATATCATGGTTCTTACACCCATACGCCCCGAAGTTCTCACTGACTCCCCTTAAACATGCATTCCACTATGAATGAAAATCATTTCCAAACAAAGGTATTTGTTTTTAACCGTGACAACCCTCCGATATAAATAGTGACAGACCATAATCTATTTTGTGATTAACCCTCCGATGTATATCAATCTGGGCGTGACCACTGATTGATATTTATATGGACAACCCTCCGATGTTGTAGTGGACACACTCCGATAAATAATATTATTGGTCAACCCTCCGAACAATTCTCTCAAGAAACCACCTCATGCACTCACTCCTATTGTTCTAGGGTGCCCCAATGCATATGAAATGCAATGAGCCATTTCCATTTTCTTAACCCGTGCGACTCCATTTGGACGTTTGTCTTATTAATTTGAGCCCACTTAATCAACACCCCACGTGGTGCTGACTCCACAACCATGTACTCACAACACACCATCAAACACCTAACACAAGTCGATCTCAACTATGCACTCACACCTAATTTCAGTTACCCCAAAGGCATATGGAATGCATGATGCCAATTCCAATACTTTCATACTAATATATTCACATGCATATATATTAACATAATTAATTCACATAAAACATGTTATGCAAATTCACTATTAATTACACCAAAATTAGCTCACATGGGCTAATTAACAAACACAAGCAATTCATTTTGAATCACTCAACTATACACATTTTCACAAAAAAGAAAAAGTTTGTGTCACTATTCACGTACTATTCATGTTACTATTCACATTACTATTCATGTTATTCATTTTCTAGTAATAACACACAAAATGGCCCAAATCTCAGACCCATATAAAACAAGGCACCTTCTTATTCCTTCACTGGGCTTCATCACCGAATATTATGATACCAAACACACCACAAAAACTGTAAGACATCGGGTCCCGGAGCAAACAAAACTCAACATAGTCCAAGACCGCCTCGAAAATAGTCCCGGTAATTCACAAGGACTGCCTAAAATATCTCAAAATTCACCAAGTGTCCGAAAATAGTTCCAATTCACTCGACCGTCCAAAACTAGTCCCGAAAAATTCCTAAAAATTCCTACACTCAGTCCAAAAATTTGAGGATTGAAATTTACGGCCTTTCACGGCCATTAAGCCAATTCCAAACCATTAAATAGCCTTTAGGCTAGAAATAACACAAGTAGGAAAATTCTTTACCTCGTGGAGTTTGACGAAACTCCAAGATTTTGGTGTTCACACGTAGCTCTCGTCGCGTAGATCAACTTTGCCTTCAGTCCCGACAAAAACATGCGATCTGATTTTCGTAGATCTGAGAAATAAGTAAAGAGAAAAAAAATAAAATATTTTTTCTCTCAAGACGCTCTCCTCGAAAAATCAAATCCTCCCCGTTTGACTTTGTTTTGATCTTTTTATTATTATTATTATTATTATTATTATTATTATTATTTGTTGTTTTTGTTGTTATAAATGTGAATGACCACATACATAAAAAATAGTTATGAACTTAATAGGTTTATTAATGAATCCTGTAGATTCATGTCACAACAATGAATCCTGTAGATTCATCAATGAATCTCATTAATAAGGTTCATGTATCTTATCATCTGAGAAGCCTATAAAAGGGTCTTCACCCTTCGTTGAAATAGAGCATCAGAAATAAGAATTCTCTCATCTTCTGCCTCTCACTCTCATGTGCTAACTTTCTCTCATTCCCTCACTAACTTCAACTTTCTCACACATTGGGATCATTTGGTTTACAACACGTTATCGCACGACGCCATCTATCCCGCTTATAACAAGAACGACTGCTTTGGAGGTAAATAGTTCCAACCTGGCCTTATTATATATTTGGAATTAATTGATAATATCACCTCACAAACTCCAATATGTATGTTTTTCATTTCAAAATGAATTATCTATCTTAGTTCATTAATGCCAAATAAACTATTATCTTTATAAAATCATGAGTATTGTTCAATTGGATTGAATGATTCCCGGGCGAATCCATATCATCCCAAAACTCGGGACATGAATAAGGATTGACTGCGTTTGTGATCATCAAATAAATTATTTCATGCCATATTAATGAACCTCAACCATTGAATGCAAAAGTCTCTCACCACCAAAAGTGGATCATTATTGAGGTAAAATAAGAGGAAATAATTGGAATAGAAAAAGCCTTACCACCAAAAGTGGATTAGTATTGAGATAAAATGAGAAGTGTATTTGGGATAAATATTCAAAAAAAACCATGAAAATAATTATTATAAATGTGGTATGAAAGGACTTTAGTCATGTACCCGTCGTACGTTCAAACATTTGGCCGACCTTTACAAAACATAAAGAAAAGAAAAGAAAATGATAGAAATGAACTTCCACAAGCAATGAGGTAGACCTAACCTACTATGATGTTGATTTATTTGGAGGTCCTAGTGAAAAAAAAAACGGGCTATTTGATGATTGATGAAAACAAATGACACATCTTATTGATTAAATATACCTAAAATATATGTGTTATTAAATTTCAAGATGAATAAATACAAGTGATGCATATCTTATTGATTATATAATCACATACAATTGTTTTGAGAGAAATGACATTTTCTTAATTGACCTTAAAATGAAAATACCATATTTGGTATTATAAACTTTGTTGAAAGCTCTAAAAGAGCGAACATAAAAGCTCCAGAATAGCGAACATAAAGGTTCCAGAAGAACAAACATAATGCTACTGGATAGAACTATATTTATAGCATATCCATAAGGAATTTGCTCAATTTCAAGCAGAAATTGATATCACACTGGAACTGTGAAATAAGCTTATTGAATCATATATTACCTTGAACCAGAAGTTCAACCCTTCTCCTCTTAGCTATATCATATAAATATAAAGGCTATTGAATCATGCATTACCTTGAACCAGAAGTTCAAATGTTTAAAAGATTTTATTCTTTCGTTTGACTTGCTAAGTCACTTTAGACCTAAGCTGTCACGCCCGGATCCCAGTCCGACCCGGTTGGCGGATCCTAACCGAAGTCCGGGGCGTGATACTATCTATATTATACTATAGCATCAGAGTAATCGACTCTCATTGACCTCGTTCTTCAGAGCTGTACCCACTCAGGTATACAAACAATTTCTTTGTTACTGAAATCATTTTATGTATATACAAAAGAACTACCACCGGAGTGGTGTCCATCACAATCTATACACATATACATAGTCCCATTTACTTATACATGTACAATTTCTATTACAAAACATCAAAGATTATGGAAGGGCCATTGGTGAGCACTCTATCTCTCGAAGGCCTACCGGGCTGGTCGATGGAATGTCCTGTCCTCTAGCCTCCTCTTCAGTACCTACACGGATTGAATATCTGCATTCGCCTTTACGCTTAATGAGAACATGCTAAGCAGCCGGACAAACTTTCACCAATGGCGATCATTACAAGCTTATACATATGCATTTCATATATTTATACACATATTTCTATAACTTTAATTCCTTACCATCTTATATTCCTATTGTATGTCAATCTTTTCCCATTAATTGCTCTATGTCTTGGTATATCTCATCTATACTTTTTCTATGTTCCTATTTTTAAGTACTTTACATATTCCTATACTTATCATGTTCATTTCCTTTTCATGTTCGTGATATCGTGTATGTATCATATCCATTCATATCTCGTATAATTTACATAACCTATCTTATATTGTCCCGTACTTTATCTACATTCTTATACTTTCTTTCTATATACTTTACTTTTTGTATGCTTTCATCTGATACTTTTCATGTACTGTACTTTTATATGTCTTTTACCTGTTTCTAGTCTTTTCTATCTTTACTTCTGTTTAATTTATCAGATTATATGTACATTACATATACTGTTTCATCCTATACCTATATTTCATGTTTTTTTCATGTCAGGCTACACACCCATGCTATACTTTTCATTTACCTTCTCGTTTTCTCTACTTTAGACTTTACTTGCCCATATCCTTTCGTACTATACTTTGTACTTTCTATATACTGTATTCATATTGTACTTTTCTTCTTGTTCTTGTAACTGTCTATACTTTCATCGCATAACAATGCTATGCTTCTCATATCATGTCATATATTCTATACATGTCATTTCCTTTTTGGTTTCATGTCTGCAAATACCTTAGGAGCGGATACGGGAACTAACTATGTGTACCCGAAGGTACTATCACTATACGAGATAGTGATCTCTATCTGTTAATACCCGAAGGTATCATCACTATACGAGACAGTGACCTATGCCATATGCTATCTGAGACTGAGAAAATATCAACGCATACACAAAGGATTCCTTGGTTTATCAGGGTGACCCTTTCTAAATGCCAATTCGATCCAAACGGGATCTATGTCATCGACCCAAACGGCCTCGAGCATTCATGTATCTCGCTGCAAAGAATCAGATCTTCCCTATAGGCATGTCTATCTATCCTCTACTCAGGTTCTAAGCATAATCAACTTTATTAATGCTTTTCTTTTTACATATCTCATAAGCATGAATAACTATTGTTATCATAATTGCTTATGCAATATATGTCATCATTACTTTAACTGCATTTGTTCCTCATATCCGTAGCTCTCATATTACGGTTCCTATATATCTCTATAATACATATATTCATATCTTTTTCTATCATTTAGTTTTGTCTTCAGATTTTTATATTAATCCTATCATATATCATGAATGCATCTACGCACTCTTGTATTCATATATTCATATATATCTTTATATATTCATATCCCTTTATATCATTTATGTGTTTCTATCATGATTTAGCTATTCATGTACTTTCTCTATATTTATCATGCATACTTTTACTCATATCTATATAGTCATCATATACACTTATATTTCATATACTTTCCTATACATGCTTCTACCTAAGCGACGCCTTTATATCAGATTTCATATAATCGCTCCATATTACTTAATTGGTCATGCCTTTACTATGCCTATTCTTCTCGTGTACATGTGCTCATTCCCTGTGGCTTTGTCATCTTTTACTTATCTCTACTGTTCTTATCATTTATGCCTTTCTATCATGTGTCCTAGCATTGTTCCCATCTATTCCTTTCGCATGTCTATCATATATTCATATCATTTGTTTATTCCCGTCATGTCTTTATCTATTCATATACTTTCTATATTCTTTCTATCATGTTCCATCTATTTGTTTATGTATGACAATCATATGTCTGCTCATATAATCTTATATTCATATGTGCCTATCATTCGTGTGTTTTAATTATCATATCTTATGACACGTCCTATCATATCTTATCATATCTTATTTAATTTATACCTATCATATCTTATGACATATCCCTATACCTTTCTATACTTGTACATTTTGCTTGTACTTTATCAGACTGTCTTATCTCCTGTAGGAGTAAAGAATGACTCTTCCATTGATACCCAGGTATTTCTACCTATACTCTTTACATATCAAATCTACATATATCTCTATTTCTTGTTCATCTATATCCTTTCTTACTCATGTATTTCATTTAAATTTAACCAAGCGATTAGTACACTTGGTATAACAATTCAGTTTTTAGACAAGATATGGGCACCAAATGCCATTAAATAGTATATGGTTAGATTCTAGACTCAATGAGCTTTCCATAGAGTCCAAGAATACCCATAATGGAGTCCTAACGAAGGAATTACGCAAGTTGCAAGTCGTGACAAAAATCAGCAACTCGCAGGTCCTGCAACAATAGCAGCAGCCACCGTATTTTGTCATTTTCGGGGATCTTAACTTTACATTTGACACTGGTCTTTTGTACTCATTTAAAGATAAGGTGCTAAGGGTTCTACTCCAACTGGAATCACCCAAATCGGAGCACCGAAACTCAAGTTACGTCCGAAACAACCCGGATTACTCTATGATCAAAACTGAAGCATTATTTTGCTGGATTATAGCCCTACTTTGAGTGAATTTTTGGACCACTTATAGTCAGAATTTGACGATGTCTATTTCTGGATGTTTGGTTTTCCTTGAAGTCTATTTTAATTATCCACTTGAATCACTTAACCTGAATGTTAAACGAGCAAGCTTACGCTTAAATGTGCTAACACTGCCTCAAAATAGAGCAGGTGCACTAAGATGTTCGTGTTCATTTGACTGCACTGGTACAAGTTCAAGGTGTACCAGTACATGTCACCCGAAAATGCCCAGAATGTGTATTTTTGTTCCATTTTTCCATATTTTAGTACTCAAATCAAATCTATACTCCATATACACCTCAAAACCATTTACTATGCATCTTGTAATCTCTTTTCTACTCAAATTATCTTTCATTACTTATCTTTCTTCAAAAATCTTCCATGAATTTCTTCCAAAACCATTCTAATATGGGTTATGACCCATACACAAACCAAACATAAAGATTAATTAAGGTTTGTTCTAAACCCTAACTCAATTACTTATAATTAAAACCACTAATCCAACCTCAAAAGGGAGGATTCTATGCTTTTCAGGCTTTATTTAAGGTTTTACCAACCATACCTTCCATAATTTTGGGCTAGATGAAACCCTAGAAAATCCATTGAAGAAATCCTTATCCAAGGTTGTTCCATACAACCCAAAACATGTATTCATGTTAATAGTCATAGTTCCATACTCTTTATCTCGCTTCTCTTCTTCTCCTCTTCTTCTTCTCTTCTTCCTCTTCCTCTTTCTTTCTTTCTTTCTCTCTTTTCCTCTTTCCTTTCTCTTCACGGTTTGTCTTCAAAATGAGACCAAATTTGCTCTTATCCATGTTTTGTTAAGGCCATGTTTGGCCTTTTGCATTTCTTAAGTTATTTTTCTCATTTTTGCATCTTGTCCCCATCTCTATTTGCACCTCTAACTTATTAAATTTCTATTGCATCCCATCTTTCACAATTTCCATAATTGCATATCAACTTATTGATTTATGATATTTATGTCCTCAAGTGGTAAATGACCACTTTACTCCTTGTCTTCTCGATAATCATTTCTTGCCCTTATTTTATTTCCTAAAATTCATTTAACTTTTAATATACTCCTAAACAACTAAATCGCTTAGGGTATATTTCGGGATGTTACATAAGCCCTCATAATTTTGTTTTTGGGTTTCTCTTACAAAGGTCTCCAATGATATGACAACTCAAATCACTCACATAAGCCCTACATTAAAGAACTCGAAGATTCTTTTCATAATAAATAATTATGTTGTTTACGCGTTAAGTCCGCTCTATGGATTATCATTTTAATATGAATGTATTCCCACCATTAGGGGGAGAAAAATAGATTCCTAAAGAATTACGAGAAATTATTTGTAATCCATATACAATATCTCTTTTTGCTCCTTGTGCAAATCAATATGAACTAGAAGTTCAAAGTATCATCACTTACAAAACTTTGCAAACCAATTAGTATAATGATTCATAAACCCAATTCTAATTGCATTCATTTATACAAAGAAAGTGATAAAATCACATATCTCAATCAATGTCTTTGCACTAATTGGATGTCCTTGAAAGACAATTAGTATATGAGTATAAAATACGCCTGAAGCGTGGGAAATCTATCAATTCAAAAGGACACCTCTAGAAGAGGATAGGCAAGCAAACCTTGACACTCTTGAAGAGAAACAATAAGACAAAAGGGCCCCTGAAGAGGCACACACCAAACAAAAGGCCCCTGTAGAGATATATAATGAACAAAAGGCCCTTGTAGAGGCATATGGTGCACAAAAGGCCCTTGAAGAGGCACTTACCCAACAAAAGGCCCTTGTAGAGGTATATGATGAACAAGAGGCACCTACAGATGTAGATATTGAACAAGTTGTCATGAATTCTCCTTATTATAGTTGGTTTATGGTCAGGAACCAAATATGTCCCATCTAAGAATTTTTTGGATGTGCGGTTCATGTTCCAATTGCTCCACCACAACGCACAAAGATGGGACCTCAAAGGATATAAAGGATATTAAGGATATATGTTGGGTATGAATCTCCATATATAATTGAATGTCTTGAACCATCTATAGGAGATTTATTTTACTGCACATTTTCCCATTGTCATTATAATGAAATATTTTCCCAACATTAGAAGGAGAAAACTGCGCCTAGCTAAAGAAATTAACTGAATTGAATTATCAATGTCCTCCATGATCCTCAAGATGAAATAATGTAACAAAAGTTCAAAAGGTAATTCATTTGCATAAATTAGCAAATCAATCGTCGACCTGCCATCGACCCAAATGAGTGACCTTACCACATGTACCACCGCAAATGCTCCTATCACTGTTGTTCCCGGTTGATTAACCTATTACCGCTAATGAGATAGCGGACAACTCAAGCGCGTAGACCACTTGGCTCCAGCATACAACTCGTAAAATGAAAAGGAGCAAACGATACAACAACCAAGTCGAGGTAAATATTACCCGCCAGGTTTCCCCAAAGCAAGACCTGCACGAGCCGGGCTTCCAGTGAGAATCAAAATTCAAAATTGATGAACATGAAGAGATCTCTATGAATTATGTTATGATTGGGGAATGATGGAACCAAAATGAGGTAATCGTCAACGATATTTTGCATATCATGTTGCGTAAAATGTTATAAATGGAAATGAGGATCTTGAATCAATGTCTATGGAGGAGGTCACATTATCAGCCAAAAGGAAAGATGATATATATTGCAAATTAAAATCGCTAGCGAAATATAAAGTTTTTGGACTCGTCGTTCCCACATGGTGTTGTCAAGCACCTTATATGTGGGGCTCCCTCTACCTAGTTTGACGCGTCTTAAAATCGTGAGGCCTGGAAGCCGTGCTTAACAATATCCGACCGATATGGAGCCACCAGATTTAGTATAAAACTTGTATGAAGCAAAACCCGTAGGATATAAATGGGTTTTTGTGCGAAAAACGAATGAGAATCAGAAGTTGTTAGGTATAAAGCACGATTGGTTGCCTAAGGGTTCTCTCAAGCAAAGACCCGGTGTTGATTACGAAGAGACATATTCCTCCCGTGGTGGATGCTGGGCTTCAACTTTCGATTTTTAATTAGTCCGCGGGGCCAGGAAAACTCGAAGACGTCTCATGGATGTAATCACCGCCTACCTATACCGCCACTTTGATAATGACATTTATATGAAAACTCCTCGAAGGATTACGCTTGCCCGATGTGTATGACTTAACCCAAGAGAGTTTTATTTCAATAAAACTACAAAGGTCTCTCTATGGCTTAAAATGCTAGACGTATGTGGTATAATCGCTTAACCGAATACTTGTTAAAACAAGGTTATAATAATGACCCTATTGTCCGTGTGTTTTTATTGGTGATATCACACCTATGAGCACTGCAGTGACATGTTGATTTAAACATCATCGGAACTCCTGAAAAGCTTCAAAAGGCTGAAAATTGCCAAAAAATTGGAATTTGGAAATGAAAGACCTCTTGGGAGAACAAGATTTTGTCTTGTCATAGATCAACATCTCAAGGATGGAATTTTTATGCACCAATTCCATTTTATATATCAAAGATCCTTAAAAGATTTTATATGGATGTGCACACACCCATTAAGTAATCTCGATGATCGTGAGATCACTTGAAACTACTATGATCCTTTTCGAATCTAAGGGAAATGATGAAGAAACCTGCGGTCCCAAGTACTACATTCGAGTGCCATGGTGTGAATTAATGTATCTTGCTAGTCACACTGACCCGATATATCATTTGTCAGAAATCTATTACAAGATATAGTTCTTCCCTACAAGAAGACATTGGATGTGGGTTAAACAGATATTTCAATATCTTAGAGGCACAATGGATATGGGGCTTATATGCCTTTTCTTCGGGTCCAAGTCCTGGATTGGCAGTTATGTGCAGATGCAGTGGTTTTTGAACCGATCCTCATAATGGACGATCACAACCAAGTTATGTCTTCCTATATGGTGGCACTAAGCATCTCAAGGTTCCACAAAGCAAACAATTACGGCTACATCATCAAACCATGCGTAAATCCTAAAGAATCTTGTGAAGCAAGCCGAGAAACGTATTCGCTTAGGTCAATAATCAATCATATCCATAAAACATGTGGGTTGTCTTATCAAAGAGAAGTACCAACAATTTTGTATGAAGAAAATACAGCATGCATAGCACAATTGAAGGCCGGATATATCAAAGGCACTACCTACAAAGAGATTCGAAGAACTAGTATCCAAAATTGACTACTTACTTACCAACGGTCTTAAGGATGAGAGATGTAGACAGTGGGGAGTGCGATTATACACCTTTCGCGATAATCTTCTTCTCTCTCATTGATTTCTTTTCTTTTCTTTCTGGCAATGTATTTCCCCAAATAACGGATAAGAATTATAATTCTTTTTCCTTCACTAGGGTTTTCCCATGGGATTTTACCTAGTAAGGTTTTAATGAGGCATATTCTTCATAATGGTCATTCAGCGAGTATTATAAAATGCAATGACCACATACATGGAAAATAGTTATGAACTTAATAGGTTTAGACATCGAATCGATTCATGTCACACAATGAACTCCAGAGATTCATCAATGAATCCTCGTGATCTCATCAATGAATCTCAATAATGTCTATGTATCTTATCATCTGATAGTCTGGCGTTATTCTCACCAAGGAAATAGACTAATGTAAATGTACCCCATCTTCGCCTCTCACCTTCTGCCTCTCACCTCATGTGTCGACTTTCGCTCCTCACTAACTTCAACTCCTTTCACATCGTGGATCATTCGTTTACAACAATTATATTATTTGATATTCATAGTTCATATTGCTTTATTCTAGTCCATTTATCCCGAAAATTTTATTCTTTCAGTTCACTTTATTTTTAAATGAACTTAACCCAAGCCATTTCTACTTTAAGATTTTCGTAAAAATCTCATCCCCGGTCATTAACTGCTTATCACCCGTAAAATCGTAAAATATTCCAATTGTCTTTAATTCGACCTAAAATTTTCCTCGGGGTCACTAGATTCTCGCGAGATTCCACTCTAACTGGGCAGACCGTTTCTTCATCCGAGATCTAAAGAATTTATGGTTTTCAACCAAAATTACCGTTTTACCCTTTTTCAAAAAAATTGAATTTTTCTCGAGTTTTACATTCTTCCCTTGTTAATTTCATTCCTTAAAATTCACGCACATACGCATCACTCACATGCATATGCTACCTTCTACAACTCCAAGACCGTGTCGGGTATGATAACCCGCCTCAGGTCACAATCACTGACAACCCGATGGGTTGTCAACTCATCCATGTCAAGAATGACATCAAAACCCGATATGTCTACCATATCTGACCAACTCTCACCCTAGATCCTGAGGACAATTTTCATACAATGGCTTCTTCCCAGAGTCTTAACCTCTAAGCTCAAACTCAAGCAAGGCCGACATCCTCCTTTCTCTTCCCACGCAGACTGCAGATCTCGAATGCCTTGTGTGTCATCCATCTCTATACAAGTCGTTCCTAATTACGTAGTCCATGTCTCTGTAGTTTATGGCCCACAATCTTGCCCCGAATGGACAACTCGGGCTCATTCCTCAAATCTCCGAGACCCCCGGCCACATCCGCGGGTCATTAGTCATCAACAAACCGCCAACTCCGTGAATCCTCGACCATGTACTCCATCACTATCATCAAGCTCCCGCCTCAAATCTAGGAACTCTCTGGCCTTGGAATGCCCCTAGCAAAGGTCGGAAAAATACTTGCTCATAAAGAGCCCATAAAACTCTCGCCTAAGTCATCGCTCTAAATCCCTAGAGGTCTTAACCCAGCCTCCCACACACTGGGACTCACCCTTCCAACAAACGCAGCCTGGTAGCCGATTCGTCAGATTCGCTGTGTAATATCCATAGCCCCAATACATCTTCCTCAATCAGCGAACCAATGGTATCTCCGCATCGGACCCCTCCCTGTAAACGCCTAAGGCGACGTGGACTTTAAACCCGGAGGTTACCTCCTGACTCGACTACCTCTCACCGCACTAGCCTATGCAATGGCGCCAGCCTTGAACCCCAATGTACCCCCGCCAGGCACCACGTCAACACTGGTGGTGCTCGCCAGCACTCAAAGGGACGACCCTCTCTACGCCCCTCGGGCCTCACTCTGCCATCTACACATGCCAATTGGCAACAAACTCTTTATTTAATCTCATTTCAAATTAAACTAGTAATGCACATGCCAATTACTAATGGGGATTTAACAACCATGAACTCAATTGCTCATCGCTGCTATACTTGCCAACCACTTTTTTATTTATTCTCAATAAAATCTGTAACACTTTCAAGTTCATTTCTATTTTCCGAACCCCTAAGGTTATAGTTCCTAACCTTAACATTTCTCCCACTTTCCTATATACATTCCGTCATGCATATAATTTTCTTTCCAAACAAGAATAACTACTAATCACATTTCCCACATACACATCATACCGTGTATAAGTTTTCCACGCGAATGTAAATACACAATCAAGAATCACAAACATGGAACACATATCCGAACACAACATGAAACACACCATGCATGTAAAGGGTCTAAACCCGTCCCATGAACTCCAAGGTATTCGTGTACCTAAACTCCGATACCAAACTATGACGCTAGTATCAATTTCACCGCCATAGCAATGGCCTAAGCCCATGTCCCTCAAGCCCTAGGTAGTCGTATACCGGCGTTCCGACACCACCGTGGCGCCCAAATCCGGGTGTCGCCTGACAACCCGTCAACCCGCTGAATACGCGGATGCCTGCAACCCGACACTACTAAGAAAATCTGGCAGTCTCCTTTGTACGGGGAGCTTCCTACCCAAAGTACAAAACTCCGTCCTAACCATACACAACGATCACAGGTCCAAACGCGAGTAAAATATCGGCCACTTAGGCCCTCGCATCAATACTCAGCAAAATAAATTTCCAACCAAATGTATATCTCACATGGTTCAAGAGTTAACACACTACTCTCCATACAAACATATATTAAAAATTACAATTTAATACATGTCATACATAATAACTATCAAAGCCACAACCCGGCTTTCTTCTAAATCAGCCTCTAAGATGAGTCGTCTCCTAATGCTCCTCGCATCCGAGTGTGGTCCCACGACGCGAGCAAAGCCCAAAGAGTGATAATCTCCTACAAGAGCTAATTCCCACCTATACACATGCAATGCAGGTCGTATAATCAAACACACATCCAAGTGCAACATACACATGTCTACCCGATCAATCTACATGCCATGAATGAGACTCACCACTACGCCCCATGTACCGAAGCTCACCGGGCCCATCACCAATATGTCATTGAGTAATATATCCCTGGGGAGTCACTCACCGACCATCCTACACGATACGCCAACTGCGGACAACTCACACGTACACAATGACCCAAGTATCAAGCCTCACCGGCCCATTCCTAATGGCGTCAATGGGCAACAAATCCCAAGTCAATCCCGAATTTATCACACAAACCAAAGTCTATGATAATCATGACCGTGTCTTCTTTGGGCAATACAACTTTCGTGTGATACCTCATGTCTCTTACACCCATACGTAACTAGTTATTATCGCTCCTCTTACACCCATACACCTCGAGTTCTCATCGACTCCTCAAACATGCATTCCGCTAATGAAAACCATTTCCAAACAAAGGCATTGTTTTTAACCGTGACAACCCTCCGGGAGCAATAATGGGATGTATCTATAATCTATTTCCGAGGACAACTCTTCCGGCTGTATATCACCAAGTGTAATTCGATGATTGATATTATATGGACAACCCTCCGTCAGAGTGGACACACCCGATAACACATTGCTAGCGAATCCTTCAACAATTCTCTCAAAAACCACCCCACTCACTCCTATTGTTCTAGGGTGCCCTAGTGCATATGAAATGCAATGAGTCATTTCCATTTTCTTAACCCGTGCGACTCATTTGGACGTTGTCTTATTAATCAAGCCCACTAATCAACACCCTACGCGGTGTTGATCCACAACCGTGTACTCACGACACACCATCAAACACCTAACACAGTGTCGATCTCAACTATGCACTCACACCTAATTTCTAGGTTACCCTGAAGGCATATGGAATACTGATGCCAATTCCACCTCCTTTCATGCTAAATATATCACACATATATATTAAATATAATTAATTCACATAAAACATGTTAAGTGCAAATTCACTATTAATTACACTAAAATTAGCTCACATGAGCTACTTAACAAACACGAAATTCATTCTTTGAATCACTCAATCCATACACATTTTCACAAAAAAAATAATTTCGTGTCACTATTCATGTTACTATTCACGTTATTCATTTTCTAGTAATAACACACAAAATTTTCAAATCTCTAATCTATATAAACAAAGCACCTCTCGTCACTTCACTCTGCTCATCACCGAATATCAGGATACCAAACACACCACAAAACCCAAGACATCGGGCCCCTAAGCAAAACAAAACTCACCACAAATCCGGATCGTCGGGAAATAGTCCCCGGTGGGCCTCGGCTTGCATGACTGCCTAAAACAAATAGCCTCGAAAATTCAACCCGAAGTGTCCAAAATGCTTCCGAATTCAGTCTTGAACGGCCCAAACTAGTCCAAAATTCCTAAAATTCTTACATCAGTCCAAAATTTGAGGATTGAAACTTACTACTTTACGGCCACTGGGTCAAATTCCAACCATTAAATAGCCTTTAGCTAGAAATAACACAAGCAAGAAAATTCCCTACCCTCGTGGAGTCTTGAATTAAACTTCTAAAGATTTTGGTGTCTCACACATAACTTCCTCGTCAGGATCAACTCTCTTGCCCCAGTCCCGACCCTAAACCCGCGATCCGGGATTGTGAGATCCGAGAAGTACAGTTATAAAAAATAAAATATTTTTTCTTCTCTCCGCACGCCTCTCCTCGCGAAAAATCAAATCCTCCCGCTTTGACCTTTTGTTTTGATCTTTATTATTATTATTATTATTATTATTATTATTATTATTATTATTATTATTATTATTATTATTATTATTATATATTATTATTATTATTATTATTATTTGATATTCATAGTTCATAATGGTTTTATTCGGTCCGTTTTTATCCCGAAAATTTTATTTCTTTTCAGTTCACTTTATTTTAAATGAACTTAACCCAAGTCATTTCTTGACTTTTGAGATTTTCGTAAAAATCTCATCCATGAAGTCATTGACGGTTTATCACCCAAAAAATCGTAAAATATTCATTTTGTCTCACCCGACTTAAACTTTTCTCTGGTCACTAGATTTCGCGAGATTTAAATTTAACTACAAGCAAATTCCTCGTTTCTTCATCCAAGATCTAGAGAATTTACTGTTTTTAATCTAAATTACTGCTTTATCATTTTCATAAAAATCTTGAATTTTTCGAGTTTTTACAAGATTTTATTCACTTATAATTTATCACTATTCTTGATTTTCCTTTTTATTTCACTATGTTTTCTTTTACTCAAGGAAAGCAGAGCTACTATGTGGGTCGCTTTTACTTTCTTTGCCAGCTTCATTTGCATTAATTCATTAATTTGTAATTTAAAATCTTCTATATCTTTTGTGAATATATCATTGGTCTTACTCTAATAATTTTATCAGTAATCTATCATTTCTAATTTACGTGAGATTTTTGTCTTCTTTTTCCCCTAATATTTCAATGGGTTGGGTCATTAAAATTTTCTTTCAATTTTCACATGTGTCCTAGATTGTTACTTTATATGTATAGATGTATTTATTTTCTTATTCTCCATTTTCTGGTTTTTTTATCATATACTCTATCCTAAAATGTTTTAATATTCTAAGTACTTTATCCAGTTGATTACAAAAGTTTTAAATATTATAGTATAAAATTGTTTGTTGATATATTGAGAATTGTTGTAAAAAGTCATTTTCTAATATAATATCACATTCTATGTTGTCATATTGATAAATTTTCCTATTTTTATTATTTTATTCTGGATCATTATTTCCACATTTTCTTTTTGTTTTGTAATCTTTTTTTTGCTCATTACACATTTTATAGAAATTTTTATCTTTCCATCTTTAATAAAATTTTTAAATATTGTTATTTAACTCGTATCTACTAATCCACATGTATATAACTTAGTTTTTGGAATATTTACTATTATAAATACCATATAAACATACCTTTATTTTGTCTTTCTAGGAAAATACATAAGTCTTCACAATATATTTCTATTCATTCTTTGTAATCTTATATTTATCTAATATATCTAGGAAACTATTTCTAAGAGAACAGTCATCATAGTGTCCATTTCCTTGCATTCTATTATCTTTGTAACAATATACCAAAAAGGTTATTCCTCACCCATTTAAGATTTTTATATTTAAATTACATTATAACATTTGGCCATCATAATTCTTAAAAATATATGGGCTTGTTATATTTCTATCATTTTGCATTTGTCAGCTTCAGAGTATATCAGAATCTGAAGACTCGTATCTATTAAAATTCTTGCTTTCTTCAACTTCTTTTCTATTGTAATAATTTCCCATTATCAAGAAAGGTGAAATGAGATTCTTCTTATTCTTTGGAAATTATTTCCTTGTATTATTTCGATATTATTCCTAGATAAGGAGTTTCCTTTAAATATGGGTAACCAATTACGTGTATAATCTTCTTCTTAAAATCATCTCTCATAGACTTAAAATGTAATTTGTTGGTATTTCTATCCTATCCAATCTTTTGAGGTCTCTATTATTTCAGCAATTTCTCTTACATTTATCACTAATTTATAAATGGCTTACCTTGGTAAATCCTTTCATATAGTTTGAGTTTGATAGTGTAGGCAAAGCACTATTATACATTCTCATTACATTATTACCTTCTTTCATAAAATCATTCTTTAAGAATTTGAAATATAAGCTTAGACTATTATCAAAATCTTTATCTCCTAAATCAATGTTATATTTTGGGTAACATGTGAACATTAATTTCGTATATGCTAAATTTCATTGGATACATGTGTTTGTATCAGTCTTTTATCATGTAAACTTAGAATTATTGGTGTATTTAGATTTCGTGTGGAATAATGATTTTAATATTATCTCAGATTCTCGCTTAAATATAAAGTGTATTTTACTTTCTTTTCATTTTTTATTTTACTTAATGTTTCATTTATAGTTTCTTTTGTCAATAAATTGCTTTTATATTTCTTTAACTTGCTTAATCGTTATACTTTTCATCTTTATTCATGGATTGTATATTTTCTACAATGCATACTCATAATTTTATTGGTATCTTGGCTAAATCCTTCTCCTGAGGCTTTCAAATCCCAAAAATTTAGATCTGGATTTTCTTTAATTTTCTATTATCAAAGTGTTTTCAATCTATCCCCATGCTGATCTTCACCACACTAATAAGCTTGAAATTCATAAATATCCTCTTCTCGATTATCTCTTCTCATTACGTATCGCTTTACGGTATTATCAATACTCACTATAAATACTACTCATTTCCACTTTATCAAAACTTAATAGCACTTTCTAAATCACATCCTTCCCTTATTTGGCCATATAATAAATGTTTTTCTTTTGACATTATTCTTGTAATAACTCCTAATTCTCACACATTTCCGACATTTGCATTCTTTTTTGTCTTTTGATATCATTTTGTATAACATTTCTCTTTTTATAATTGAATATTATTTATGTAATATTTTTTTAAATGGTTTTCTATTCTTTTCTAAATTTTTTATATTTTGTAAACAAATTTCTTGACTTTCCTAATTGTTTTCAAATTTACTTTCTTATACTCATACATCCCCATTTCATGGGATGTTATCACAGCACCAATAAAATATCTTTTCTCCATTTCTTGCACCTTATAAAATTTTCTTTAAAAAAAAATTCTGTCTGGCTTTCCTACGTATCGGCATCTTCTATTCTTATTTTTCATATTATTCTTGAAATAATTACTCAATTTTCTGAAAGCCTTTATGGTATGTATTTTCCCAGTTGTCATATATTCATATTTACTATCAGTGCATCATAATACAATTTTCAAATTCATGCATATTCATATATGCATCTTTCATTTACAAATTCCCTTTGGCAGCGTGCCAATTTATTTCGACTTCTCTTATCTTTTCTTCTTTGTTATATGCGTACGTATCCATGAATTCACTTTGAAATTCATTTACTATATATCTAATAAAGGTATCTACTCCTTCAAATATACTACTTTGAAGGTTCTGATAGTGTTATTTTGAAATTTTATATTAAAACTATAGGTGATAATCCTTCCCACCATTTTCTAACACTTCCTGTTAATATCCTATCATTATTTGAGTCTTGGTATTATTATCTGATTTGTTCATTGTGTCATGAAGTACCAATATCATTGTTTGTGATATTATTTTAACCTTTGTTTTAACTTGTCTTTTTGACAATTATATCTAGGTATATTCATGTATTTCCTAATTGTTCAATTTTGTTTCTCTTTGGCGCTGACGACACCGGTGTCAAAGCGGTGTCATCATATTTTTTAACTTATAACCTTTAAGCTTGTTCATTCATATAATCATTGGCTTGCATGCTTATCTTATATCCTGTGTGACGGATTACAAAATATCGAAGCTCCATTACATGGAAGTGTTTCAACGTTACGATATTCCACATTGCTTCATTTGTTTACAAACAACAAAAGGATATTACATATCTGAAATAGACGAAAAGTCTTAGTGAGCTTTTTGTGATGTGTTGACCTTGGATACTAATGTAGATTAATCTGTCCTCTTGCCTCTGCCCAGTACTACACGGATGAAAACCCGTGCTAAGCTTTACTCTTAGTGGGAATAAATACATATAGATGACCTCTAATCAAAGGTAATACACTTTTAGACATTTGCATATAACTTTAACATTCATTTACATATACACATGCTTATTCATGTTTTGAACATATCATTATAAATATGCTTACACATATATCGTACTGTCGTCTTGTAATGTTTCATTAAATATCATCTTTCATTACGTTTTTTGTTCATGTACTTATCTTTATTTACGTATCATCACATAGCAATCTTATCGCTTACCATCCTCGTATCATGTCATTTACATATTTTTGTCATTTATCTTATATTTCCATGCACTGCTAAACCTTAGAAATGAATCTGAGAAATAATATGTACGAAGGTATTATCCTTTATGCGAGCGATGATCTCTATCTACCTTTAGTGCAGGCTATCCTTTAATACTGAACAATGATCCCATCTGTATATTAAGCGGAGCCTTCTCCAATGATCAACGGGATCCTATACAATAAGTAGAGCAAGCAGGGCCTCGATGTCATAAAGCGTATTTGCGACAGTACATCCATAGGCATACTTTTATCATCGACTACACAGGTCTTAATGACCGATCATTTTATTATGTTTTCTTAACAATCTTTCAAGTATTAGAAAAAGATATCTCATATACATGAATACCTACTGATATCATGTATACTTATGAGATATTCATTTTCAAATAATCTCTTATAAACATTTAACTGTATTTTTTTCATATAACACAATTATATATGTATTATCTTTAATTTTCATAATACATGTTATCATAATAAATATTATGATCGTTATTTAATATATGATAAATACATATAAGCATACGATTTTAGTTTCTATAACCAGTGCACTTTGAGGCAGGTTCTAGGCGGCTCTAAGTCCATTTTTATTCTGATTTCTGACTATACTTTCTTCACATGAAAGTTATTCTCCCCAAGAGTACCAGTTTGTGCAATCGAATCACCTCATTTGGACCAGTATAACTCAGTTATGATTTAAACAGCAAGAATTACTCCAGTTCATTGAATTTTGAGGCGATTTCGAGACAATTGTTCCCTTACTTTGACAATTTTCTGCAGTGCAATGGGGTCCAAATTTGGATATACTTATTTCGGAAATATTTGTTTTCATAGAAGTCTAGTTTACCAAGAAATTTGAATCACTCAATTTGAATGAGTGAAACTCGACTTATGAGAAAGCTTTAAATATCAAAGCGTTAGAAGACAGCGTATTAAATTGATCAGCAGAGCATCACTTTGTGAATTTTCTGGGTCCAGTAAGGTCAATTTGGATATACTTATCGGGAATATTTTGTTTCTCTAGAAGTCTAGTTTACCAAAGGAATTTTGAATCCACTCAATTTCGTGGTGATGTGCTTTGAGATTAGGATATGTATATTTCATTGATAAATTTGCTTATAATGATTATCGATCAGCGTTAGCATGGCATCATGAGGCTTTGTATGGACGGAGAGATGTAGATGTGACACCGGATCTTACGAGGTAGTTATTAAAATTAAAGCCGCGAATCTTCGTGAATGTCAGGCGGCTTCCCGACATTTTCACGAGAAATCGAGCGGAAATCTCCCTTTGTCACTGAGCTACCCCAAGAATACAAAACTGCGTAAAACTGTCAGCAGTCATTATTTATAACGATCTATGATTAAAGCGGCCGCAGGCTCGTAAGCAATACTCGCTAACAATGTATATATATCCATTATCCAGCCATAGTTCAAGTTCAAATTTTACTCTTATACAACATATATTAAAAATTAAAACAATTCTAATACATGTAACATCATGGCAAGCCATGATAATTTCGCACAAACCTCGATCTACAGGACGATCGTCCATGGCTACCACATTTTGCATAAAATAATATCCCTCAATAAGGTGAGCTAATGCTCAGTAGTGGAATCACCTAAGTAGACTCTTTCTCCGCTAGAGTGTCTGATGCTCTGAAATAAACACCGCGTTAATGATGCATGAGTCTACTTGAATGTCGCCCGATCATTCATACCAGGAGTCCTCATGGAGCTCCACTCACACTCACCTAAGCCTCTCTATGAGAATAATTATGTTTATTTTGTAGGCTGACCCTCAGATGTATATATATCGATTGGTAGTCTCAGACGATTGATGTGTTATGGACTTCTTCCCTCCAGATGTATATCGATTAGGTGTCTCCCGGCTGATTGATATTTTTACTTTAGTATGGGCTCTTACTCAGTCGTTTTAGTTTGGAAACTGACCACTCAGAAACCATTTTTCTCTAGACTACGCCTCATCGCTCCTCACACATCATCCTAGGGTGCTCCCGGTGCATATGGAATGCTATGATGCGATTCCATTCGATTATATCATATCTGATATATAACATGCATATATTCACATAATTGAATCACGCAATCATGTTATCGCAATTTCACATTTCCATTACATCAAAATTAAACTACATTAATTTAATGATCAAACACGAGAAACATTGGGTTTTGAATTACTGAAATAAACACATTATTTCACAAAATTATTTGTGAACACTTGATCTCCGGGAATAGTGAAACCTCAAAGTTCTTATTCGAAGGAAAATCTGATAAATTAAGTTCACTTTGTGAACCCACAGATTTCTGACCGTTTAGGCCTCATTACCGCATCAACGTCATTTATAGCATAGAACATCACGAGGATGCCCCGAGCAACTAACTCCGCAGTTTGCATAGAGGCTTTCACCGAAAAAATTCTCGTATTTACGTCACAAGTTTTGGGCGGATTAAGCGGTCACTCGGCCTCAATCAACTCAAACATCGTAAATACACTTAAGCAAAGTGTAAACTCAAGTAGGAAGAAACCTCATGATTTTGTCGAAACTCCTTAAATCGCTTATGAAGCCATTGCGTAGAGCGAACAGCTTGCGTCAAGACAAATTACACCAAACGGTCGGATCTTTACAAATTGAAAGCTTGAGGTTCTCTCTACAAAATAAAGCAATGTACATTTGGATCGATAATCTGCTCTCCCCGTTTTGCTTCTTTTGCATTTGGAAAACGAGCGGTGAGTGTTTTGTCTTATCCTGCGTTATCCCAATTACAAAGGCAGTTATGTCCTTGCTTTTTACCGGTTTTGACGTGCATTCTCTGCGTCCATCCATTTCATCATTTGTCTACTCAATACCAACTTATGACGCGCCAGTCACGTGTTATATGTGACTTCGTCGCATCGAGAAAATGCGTTTCTGGCGCGAAAGCGATGCCTCAGCGATGTAAATTATGATACGGCATCTCGAATTCAGCAGCGAAGTCGACGTCTTGCTAGACTTCACGGAATTCAGTGAAATAGTTTTATCATCGTGTCCAGGAGAATAAATTTCGGTTTTTAAGTGCGATTTTCCTTTTCCATAAATTGGAATTTCTCACGGTCTTACATTCTCCCTCGCAAAAGAATTTCGCGTCGAGATTACGGACAATCCGCAATCACTCACATGCATATGCAACGTGCACTACACCATGCATGTAAATTCGTCATTAAATATTGAGCGACTAAATACGTACATTCATCCCTAAGAAGGGATAAGTGGCCGCACGTCGTGTGCTCGGCTCGTGTTGACTCACCAGCTCCATGGTAGCGCCATACACCAACACTAACACTGCCACGGTCTTGTGTCGTAAAACGATCCGCGGTATCTAAAGGCGCCTTTGGTCGCTCCCTCCGAAGGTCAAAGTCAAAATTTGTCGACCTACATCTTTCCCGATCCACCACATGAGTTGGATGCGGGTATGCCGAGCATGGAGCGTTAAGCCTGGTGGACACGTCATGTGCGGGCGGTAAACGCCCGGCCCGATGCGCAGCTACGGTGCTATCCTCTTGAGTATCTCTGAGGTCGATGAATCTCGCGAGTAACTACATGCTTGGGAACCTTACCCTCCTCTTAGGCATCACGCGAGAAGGCGTGATCCCGACCTCAGTTCCCCAGGGTCGGCGTCGTACATGCACGCATAGCTGCTTTACGTCGACTCTGGTCGTGAGAAAACGTTTGTCATATCAAACCGGCCTTCTCGAAGGTGTCTCCCCAATCGGTCGGAACCCGGTGGTAGACTCTCTCCCGCCTCGGTCGACATATGATGACACGCCCGGCCTCGTCTGATTGCCTAAATACGGTGCCATCTATATACTCGCCTTATAATTGTTGTTGTAGGCGAAAGAATTCCATAGGGCAAATGCCTCCACATTTCGCCTTATGATCCGGGCCGTCTTCGTATGTCCTCTAATACTGTATAGTCCTCTCGGGGCCCGACCATCGTACGAGAGGTGGGTGATGCACTCGTAGTCATTAGTGTTAGCAGTAGCCCAGCTGGAGCTCTTCTTCTAAAGTCTTGTAGTAAACCTCGGGAGGTCTATCTGAACCATATGGATCTTAGGTACTCCTTGGCTGAGCTATCTCTCGAGATGTATGGCAGTGAGGAGATCTCTCAGCGAAGGTCCATCCATACCCAATTTAAAAAATGTCTTGGTGCAATCGTGGTAGGTCCAGCATCACCGTGCAGCGTCGCTAGCCTGCGTCAGATTGGCGAGTGGGTCCTGAAAGTCCATGTTGACATGCTCCACTTCACTGACCACCTCGATGGCTGAAGTAGCCTTCTAGCGGCTTTTGAGTTGCTCGGCCTTAACACTGTACGACATGTGAGACATCGTCGAACAAGTCGTGTCTCTTCATCCCACTCGATAAATGCGCGGCGAGATCACGGTACATCTGCGGTACCACACAGGATGCGAAATCGAGGCGATGAAAAACTCCCGGGAATCTCCTCTCTCAATCGGTCAGCCCGGGGAACCTTACCGAGTCCTTATATCGAAGACTACCATCGTAAACGGTCTGACCCTCGTCACCGTACACAGTGTACTCGGTCCACGGGGACAACTATCCTGCGTCTGCGGCTGGGACTTCCGATCGCTCCTTCAGCGAGCGGTGTAGCCAGTAAACTTCCCGAGGTACCCAGTGCGCTCGTTTATGCTGACCAGCTGAAGCGTCCCACGGAGTCTCGGCGTCGCCACTCGAAGAAGCTATACCTTGATGCTCCTGTGACACCGGCCGAGTGCATACGAAGCCACCACATTTTCCTTACCCGGGATGGTTTGTCTGCGAAATGAAGTCATAATCTACAGGAACTCTATCCATCTGCGTTGCCTCGTATTTGAGGTCTCATTGGCATTAATATACTTGAACTTTTGTAAGTGCGAGGGTACACCTCGAACTCCTGCCATATAAGTAGAAAGTGGCGTAATCTTGAGGCGAGACTACGACCTCGACTCCATTATCGTGAAGGTGGGGTGAATTACGCTCATGTTCTTGAGCGAGAACCATAGCTCTTTACCTTCTGGATGCATGAAACATCCCGTCAGGCCCTCGAGACATCATAATATATTGTGTACCCACGTCCCCAATGCCGGGACTATCAGGAATGGGGCGAAGTAAGTCTGCCTCTTGACTCTGGAATGCCTCCCTTAGTCGGTCATCCAGCTCGAGCTGCGGGTCGACCTAGTCATGGGTGGCTGTATCTTTAGAGAAATCCTCGTGAATCTGCGTGTCTTCGGCCCGATCGAGGGCTACGTGTATCCTCGAGGGTGGCCACGGCCTCTCCCGACTCATCCTTTGCCTCGACCTTGCCTGGGTCGTGACATCGATGCGACCGCCGCATGTCCCAGAAATCTCCTCGAGTAAACGAGAGGCTTCGCCTTGCGGGCAGGCGTCTGTTGATGGTCTCAGCAATGCCCACATAAAGCGATCCTCGAGTGATACTCATGCTCCCACTTTACGATTGGGGTAGATCGAATGTCATCCACGAAGACTACGATAGTGATCACAAATAGGGTTGGAATATCCACTATGCATGAGATCCATGAATACTTCTCTTGGCGATACCGTCGATCGAAGGGCATCACTTAGTAAACTCAGTGCGCGTAACCGTCTATGTCTTGGGATATCGTATCCGCAACCTCGGTGATGGTAACCCGGTCGCGAAGGTATCTTGGAGTAAGCTTCGGCTCCTCTCATTACGATCCGAACAAATCGTCGATCCTGTGATAATTGCGCAGATTCTTGATTGTAACTGGTTGTTACCTGTGTCGATACCGGTCCCGAAGAAGTGCGCCCCTTAACTGTATGAAATAAACCCAGGACGCCCGTGGTGAAGTGCTCGATTAATGAACCCCTACTGTCGATAACTCCACATCGCGGACTGCGAGTTCCTATTTCAGTTGGTGTCATCTGTGTGGAATCATAGAGATGGGTGAAGTACGGGGTGTAACTTCGTCACAGAAGTCTATTACCACCATGGAGGTAGTCGGGTGGCTCATGCGGAAAAACATCCATACTCGCATCTTACCGAGGTAGATCTAAGTGCAGTCTCCATCATCCTCCCGGGGGTAAGGCTCGCTAGCCAACGTAAGCGTCCTTGACACTTTTTGGACTCCTTATCTTTGTGCAGGCGAATGTCATGCTTGTCTCCTGAAATACCACACCACGAGTACCATCACATGTGTAGGCGGTAACCTCTCTGCTCACCGTCCCCATAGCGACCACACATGGTTGTCAACCAATCCATCCCGGGGATGACATCGAACTCGACCGTCAATCCACTGCAGTCCTATGAGTAGAGTCCCAGAGATCTCAACTGTGACCAGACATATTATCATATTCTCGCCTAATCCACACAGGGAGAACTCACGTCTGAGCTCGCACAAGGCCTGTTACTCCCAAGCCGACTCTCTCTATGAATTCGGAGATTTGTCCCGACCATGGAGTTCATATCCTGTGGCGAAGTCTTTCACAATCAGCGAATAAGACGACTTCGGTCCATTCTCAAATCTCCTAACCTTGGCCATAATAAGCTAGCCATGTAATCATCGACAAATGGTGGCTACATGAACTGGCCACGTAATCCATCACAGTCATGGGTCCCACCGCCCCGGCTCCCAGGAACTCCCGGAACGCCGCGAGTCTCTGCAGGAAGAATGCATTACCCATGAGCATTTCCACACAAACTCTGCCTATGTCATAGCCGGGTCTACAGGGTCTCGCCGTCTCCACCACGCAGGCCTGCTCTGGCCAGGAATGCGACCGGTCCCAATCCACGGCCAGTGTGGAGGTAATCTTCGCAGCCTCTGGCACACCTTCTCGTCTGTGCCAGACGATAGTGCGCCGCCATGGGATGCTCTCCCCCCCGATGGGTGCCCGGAGGATGATGCGTCCTAACCTGGGGTTACTGGGACCTCCCGGCTGGCCCATGTCATCTTGTGCTATAGTTCTTTGCAGTATCACCTCCCACCTCTAAAGGCCTTCTAATCAAATGCGGTGGTGCGACGGTACCAGTGGGCGTCCCTCGTCCATAGTCTCACCACCAGCCGTAATACACAGTGCGCGTGCGGTTAAATCTCCGGTACGGAGGTATCTACGAGGCATAAACATTGAGACACTAATCATTACGTAAAACCGGGTGGCATACACATTGTCCTTGTTTACGGATAGTCTGAGACGATGATTCTACCATTAAAATATATTATTATTTTTCAACAAGAATTTTCCATTTTTTTGAATTTTTTTTTAAAATTTTGTCCCATTTGTTTGAATTTTTTGTTTTTGTTTTTTTTGATGGAATTTAAAAAAAAATTAGTGCAATGACTTGAACAGTGTTCATTCGTGACCGAACGATCATCGCGGTCGGCTGAGTCAGCTGTTGAGTGCCTGTAGGTGCAGCCTGTTGGCCGGCCGACGCCAGTCTTTTTTTTTTTTCCTGGTAGTCATTTCATCATTCTCTACTCTCATGCCACTTATGACACCGCAGTGATTACATGTTATATGTGACTTCGTCGCATGAAATGGTTTTCAGGCACGAAACAAGATGCCTCGGCATTGTAATTCACATTGTCTCGGAATTCAACGAGGTCGCGTGCTAGCTAAATTGAGGCGATTCAACGGTGAAATCTGTTTCATCATCAGAGATCGAAGAATAAATTTCGGATTTTAGCAGAAAATTAAATTTTATAGCAAAGTACGATTTTCTTTTTAATAGGGTGAATTTCTCGGGTCTTACGTTGAACTCTGTGTGTTGGACATAATTGAATGAGAGCATAGAGTAGTTAGTCCAGACATAGTAAAGATGCATAATCAAAAGTTAGGTTATTCGACAAGGATTAAAGAATTTGCCGTGATCGACAAAAAGTCAGCATGTCGGTTTAGAAAGGAAGGACATTGAATATGAAGTGGGTGATAAAGTGTTTGTAGAATCTCCATGGAGGAAGGAGTGCTTAGATTTGGGAAGAAAAGGGAAGCTAAGTTAGAGGTTCATTGGCGTATGAGTTTTGGAAAGTCAGAACCCGATGGCGTATCGGTTGCTTCTCCGCCCGGAGTTGGCCAAATTACATGATGTGTTTCATGTGTGATGCCCGAGGAGTCTACTCGATGATCGCCTGTAATGTGCAGGTGCGAAGAATCTGATCTGAAAATTTGTCATATGATGAAGAGCGAGAAGCCCGGTGTAACCGAAGAAGTGAAAGCGATTAAGCGGAACAAGCAGTGCAGATTAGTGAAAGTGCTCTCTTACCGTGGCAAGAAGCTACTTGGGAGCGGAAACCTTTATAAAGCGCAGTATCGCGCTCTTGATTCAAGTATGAATTTAGGGCGAAATTATTTTAAGGGGAGAGTTATATCTACAAATGCTCTACAGCAGGTTTATACCATGTTTTGGGTATAATAAAAATAAATGTATATTTTTAGGAATAAAGCATGCGAAAAAAATAAAATGAGAAGCTTGATTTGTATAGGATAAAACAAAGGGTAAATATGTAATTTATAAAAGGGACATAGAAGTCATAAGATAAGAAGGCTATGGGTTAAAATAGAAATGTGCCTAGCTTAATTTGCAAAAAAGAGAGGAACTTGGGGTAAGTGAAATAAAATGAAAACTTAACCCAAAATGGGTTTTGGGGCCAAACATAAGCTGAGAGATATTTGATTTAAGACCAAATTTGGTCTCATTTTTTGAGAGAGCAACCCGTAGAGAGAAAGAGAGAAGAAGAAGAAGAGAGAAGAAGAAGAGGAAGGAAAGAAGGAAGGAGAAGAAGAAGAAAGAAGGAAGAAGAAGCCAAGTTAAGGTGCAGGAACTTTGTATGGATACATGTTTTAGATTTGTAATGGAGCCCCACCTTGGATGTAAGGTTTCTTGTTTGGCATTTGATCTTTCTAGGGTTTTTCCACAGTAGAATTTCTCTCGCTTACAGGTTGTTGAAGTTGGGTTGGATAAAACTAAATGATAAAAGATATGTATGGTTGTATAGTTTCTATGGATTATAGTATAAGAACGTATGAGATTTATAGAGATTTTTTTTGGATACTTGTTGGAGGTTTGGAATACCTCTTTGTTACGCAAGAATCATGGTTTGGTTGTGGTCTACTCAATAGATGAAAGATTTGTATAGAAAATATTTGAGTTTAAGGAGATGTTGTCAGTTTTTATTGTGTTTGCCTCCACATTCAGGAAAAATATCGTTTTAACACTATTATCACACAGCTTGTGGTATAAAGCGCATCGAGTATAATTTGAGGGTATTACACTCTTGGTTCATATTTGATGTTTTTTGTATTGTTTTCGTATATTTGGATATTCAACCCTTTTATTTTACTAGGAATTACTCTACATGTCCTATAGGATTCATCTTTTGTTAGGCACTAAAATTTGTTATTGTACTTAATAGTTATATCTTATTTGTTTGTATTTTGGGAGGCTCATTCTTCTATGGTTTCTTTTATTATATGTTTCGCTTTTTTTATTTTTATTTCCTTTCTAACTCTAAGTATTGTTCCAATAACTTTCATCTAGGCTTCCTTTTTTTCATGTCTTCTCTTTTTTTTATTGTTTTTCATGATATTTTCTAAATATTAATTGTTCTACTATTTTCGATTCAATTTCATCTAACATATTTTGGGTCTTTCTAACACTAATAAGAAATCATTTTTGTTGTAATTTTTATTTTTTTACATCATCCTATTTTTCAATTTGTTTTTTTCTTGATTTTTTCTAATTTATTATCTGTTCTTTTCTGACCTTTAATATTTTATTCAATTAATATTTCTATTTTCTAGATTCTATGTTATTTGATTTCTATAACAAAGTTTTTCACAAATTTTCCCAACCCTTGTATAGTCCATATTCTTTTATTTTGTTTTATCTTTAGGATATAAATTTCTTATTTCATTGCATTGAAAAGGTTTTAATTATTTGGATGTTCTCCAGTTTTTCTGAAAGTTTTATCTTTTCACATTGTGTCCGATACATGTACTTGGTTATGTGTATTTTATTGATGAGTATTCATTATAATTTTCTATTATATTTGGAATTGTATATACATGATTTCTATATATTTTTTAGACCAGACCTTGTTAGATAGGAGGTAGCCAAATTTTCAAAACATTCAATTATCATTTGATATATAGTTTTCTTCATATTTTGTATTTTTTCTATCATTTAAATCTTTGCTTTATTTACATGGTTTAATTTCATGTATTTGTCTATAGTTTTCATTAATAAATCTCTTATTGTTATTTTACATTCATTCTATATAGTAAGCCTTAATTGAGTTTCCATTTATTTAAAATTGCTAAAAAATATTTCACTGAAATCTTCTTCTTGATTATAAGCTTCTTGAATATTATTATTTACCAAATTTAAATCTAAAGTTATAACCATCAAGTATATTTTTGTTCTTAAATTTTCTATCTTAGCCTTTATTAATATTTTTTCTTTCATTTCTTGAGAGAGATTTAGTTGTATAATTGCTATTGATTCTTTGCTTGAAGATATTTGAGGTTTAACTATACTTGTAATGTTCTTAATATCCGATAATAGTTAAAAATTCTAATTTATAATAAGTTTAAAATTTCTATTAATACAATGTCATTAGGATCATAATCATCTTTTCTTTTATTATTTTCACACGATTTCTAAAACCTTAATATATAGCAAAAATTCTTATGTTATATCAGTTTTGGCCCTTTTGTTTAATCTTAAAAGTCTTCATTCAATTTGGATAACACTATTACAACTATTGATTTTTGCTTTATCATTTGAACAAAGTCCTTTGGCTCATCTATTCTCATTCATTTCCCATCATAAATTCCATTCTTCTTTTTCGCTTCTTAAAACACGTTTCGTAAAATTTCTTTTCTTGTTAGCGTTAACATGACTACTATCATCAATAGTCTTATCTTGTTTATTCATTTATTAATATCTTTCAAAAATAATAATGCATTCAAGATTTATACAGTAATATGCTGCTATTATTTCTTTAACTTTTGCCAAATATTATCATAAAGATTAGGGTGTCAACGTGTTAGGTTGGGTTAAACGGTAATGGGTTAAATGGTGTGGATGGCTTATAGCCAGAACTGGCAGTTTATTAAATGTGTTAAGCGGGTTGACAGTTTATCACCGAACCCTTTTAAGTCTCACCAAACCCGTTTAATCAACGATTGCTCGATTGTCGTGTCGGCGTTGAATTTTAGCGAGAACTGATCGCGGCGAATTAGTAAAAGCGGCGGTAGGAAAGCGATTAAGCGGGTAAGCGGGTTATAAGCGGGTTGCGTATACCAGCCCGCAGGAACTGACCATTTATTAAGCGTGTTAAGCGGGTTGACCGTTTATCACTTGTTTCGTTAGGTCTCCGCCGGCTTGATTTAATGCAGTTGATAGGTAATAAATTAAATTTTTGGCTGGCTCAGCAAAGATACTAAAATTAAAAATATCATATATTATCTAATAATCTTATTGTTCTAAATATTTCTTCACAATTACAAAATTATTCTATATGATATTGATCATAATTTTCTATTAAATTTATGATTGTTTTTGTCATTTATGTTTTAAATTCTTCTATTTTTAATTTTTCAATTAAATTTATCATACTTATATTATAACAAACTTTTAAGTACTTGTATTTATTTATTACTAAACAAATAATACGTATCAAATTATTCTAAATCATAAACTTGATACATCTAATATTTTCAGATAATTTATTTTATATTATTTTAAATCAAAATAATATTTTTCTATTTTTTTACTTTTGTTATTCCTACCTTTTAAATAAGATAAATTTCATCGTTATTGACTATATTATTATATGTCTTTATTTTATCTAAAACTAGGGCTATGATAACAGTAAATTACATTACCGAAATTTCCCATGTCTTGCTAACATATTTACAACATTGCCATCCAACTGACCTGATACACTTTTTTTCCATTCTCCTTCCTCACAGCCTCTCTGTGCCCGTTCCACCGTGTTTTGATCCCGACCAAGTTTTCCTGAATTTTTTCTCCATATTTCCCTTATATTTCTGGTTACTACATTCCCATTAGACATTCCAATCACTACGAAAATCATAGCATCGACGATAGTCGAAGATGTCCAGAGGTTTCGTCTTCCATCTGCCAACCGTAGAAGAGATTGAAATCGTTGAATTTTGAGAACGAATCATCATCGAAATCTATCAGGTATGTAATACTCCAAAGCGGCGAGAAATCGATTTCTTCATACAGTCCGCCCACATTTACGGATTTGAATCCCTGTCGTAACCCTAAACCCTAACTCCACCATTCACAGCCTCTAGTTTTTTGTGGTTGCATCCTAAACCCTAGACTCAATCATCTTCATCCAATTGCTTTCTCTACCGTACACTTCATGACTCTCTAAAACTACCTCTCTTTTTCTCTCTACATTGTAGTCACCCAGATTTTAAGTCAACTGGATCGTCGGATCGTGACTTACGGCGTGTACTGTAAGCAAGCAAAGAAGAAAGCGGCGGTGGTGCTGGCCGTGCGTATCTGGAGTGCCTAGGAAGTCAGGATCCGCGAGGTCGAGTGAAGAATCGGTGTATTTTTCAATAAGAATGTAAATCACCTTTTTGGTGTCGTTCATATTTTTCGCTATGGAGGGAGGGAGGGTAATCGGCTCATGCGGAAAGTAGATGATTTCTTAAAGCAAAGGGAAGGTGACGCTTTGTTCGTGCGTTATGACATGTTCTTCCCTTTAGATAGCCAACTCGCCCGCATCTTCTGCCTTAAGAAGAGTTTGACCGCTCTCATGGTGGTTACGTGTGTGACTCATTGGTTGAATTGTGAAAATATAAATTAAACCACTCAATTTAACACTTATACAGTAGCCTTACAATTCTCTGCATCTATGTCAAGTTGAATAGAGTTGTTTGAAAATGAATAAAGCGATTTTATGTTACGGAATTAATAATGGGTTTAGTATGACCAACGCAGTGCAATTAAATTCAGTAATAAAAATTGGATGTAAAGTCAGGAATAATAATTCATGAGAGGTGTGAATGTTGAAATCAACTACCCAACTTTCGAGATCACACTATTTGAACCTCCTTTTAATAGTTTGGCTTGGAATTTAAAAGACAAGACAATCTATATTACTTTCATCCAATGAAAATAAAATTTAAATGGAACTAACAAATAGCCGAGTGAATCGGATATACGCTAGAAATGAACTTGAAATGGGAGTGTGGAGCGGTCGATTGCATTTTAATTCATTGATTCTTTCTATCCTGATTTTTGGATTTGGATTTGTCAAATATGCCTATTAATGCAATTTGGATTTCTCCATTATTCACTAATTAGAGGTCCATTTTTCTTTCAAACGGATACAATTAAGTTACATGACACACTCTTTATAAGATGCGGGTATTTTTTCTTTAAATCTTGGAAATACACGTTTCTTAAGACTATAGAATTCTTGTATCCAAATGCGGGTCATTACTGAAACTTCTACAAAAATGGTTGATGACTCATCCTTTAGATCGATGGATTTTTTCCTTCTCATGATTGAATCCTGGCTAACACGTGTCAGAGATCTATCGATAGATTAAGGTAAAGAAATCTCGATGATTTAAATTGATAAATTATTCCTTGACATCAAGTATGAGTGAAATGGGGAATTTATCGAGTGAACTCCAATTGATAGTTCATCGACGATAGTCTAACATACCACATGATTGATTATTAAGTTACCGAGGAATCTCTATCCGTACCATTAATCAGCTGAAAGTGCTCACGGAAATCAAAAGCATGAAACGATCATGAGGACACTAGATACTACCATTAAGGAACAATTAGTTTAAAAACAACATCACTCGAATAAAATCAAAAATCCCGATTTTAGGGAAATTCCTTCTAATTTAGCGCGAATCTTGTAACTAACAACATATCCATTCCGATGGAAGGCGTAGCTACCGATTCTGAAATCCTGATAAACAATGGAGTATTGATCGAGAACATCCTGTGTGCTATAATTTCCTTAGAAGAAAGCAATTCCCAATAAAGAAATTGTACGAACATCATTGATTCAGTAGTAATTAGAAAAAGAGAGAATGAAAAGGAAATTAAAATTAAACTTCTACATTCTTGATTAACTGAGGTTGAGATCAAAAATAAATAAAATAAAAGAAAGAAAAGAGAAAGTCTATTCTAAAATATCTGATAAGATATTCCTCGTCTCCCAAACGATGGATTTGAAAAACGAGCTTTACTAAAGCGTATGCGCTTATTTAACAACTTTCGAAGTGGGCGATTCAGGGTCCCGGGTGGATTCCACACCAAAATAAATGGCTGACCTAACTTTGGAGTCGCATTTGAGAGAGCTTTATCGCGACATCATTTTGCCTTCTGGATCTGTCAGGTCGCCGTGACCTGGGAAGCGAGTCGCGGCGTTAACTGCTTTATTCTTACAATTGTTGGTAGCGACTTTGATGTTTTACATTTGCGACTTGTTTCTTGATTGCATTTGATTAGTGGTGGCGACGCCAGATTCTTTGTGACCATGTTAGTTGTCGGCGATGAGATCTGCAGTTTCGCGACCTTTTCTTGTTTCCTGGAATTGAATTAATCGCCCGACATCATTCTGTTGTCTGACCTCTTTAATTCTTAGTCCCGCGACTTCTCTTTGAGGTTGCGACATCGACCGGTTGTCTTGAGCCTTTACCATGAGTGTGACTAATTCTTTGAAAATACCTTGTTTTCTTGTCATGACATATGGACATTGGAGTCGCGACAGTAGTTTCTTTAATCACTTTACCAATTCACGTATCGCGACACCAGTATGTGCGAAGCCATTTTTCTTCATCATTCGCAACCTCATTTCCGATCAATTCGAAAACGGGTTTCCATTCAATTCCTATTTCTGATCGCGACTGGCCGGTCTTCCAGCGATGAAATATATGCTTCGCGACCCACCGATTTCATGTCGCGACATCATTTCTATTACGGTTATGTTGATCTTTGTTGCGACCCGTATTTTCGACCCCTTAATAAATTCTATGTCAGCGACCTAGGCTGTCTTACTATCTTGCATTACGTGCCAGCGACCTCGATTGATATCGCGACATCATTTCTTCCAGCCGACCATATTCTTAGTCCGCGACTCCTTTTTTTTCATGTTGTGACTTAAAATTGTTTCTCATTCATTGTCTTGTTGTGACATGGGATTTGAGTCGCGACCTAATCGTTCTTTACCTTCTTCGAAGTGCGTCGCGCGACCTTAAAGCATGTCGCAACATCATTTCTCCACATCCTGTTCGCAGCACAAGCCGACTGATTTCCCATGAATTCATAACTCTGTTTTACGGTCGCGACACAAGGTGTTGCGGCCCGAGTAGTGGCTTACTCTTACTTTGTTTTGTTGCGTGCTTCGAACTTGGAAGTCATAGCATGTTTAGCTGATGACTCATTTTATGTCGCGACATGAATTCACAGTCGCGACCTCGATTGGTGTCCTCGACTCCGCGTTTGTGTTGCGACATCGATTTTACGTTTGCTACCAGCCGATGTCTTCTTTTACGTTATGCGACCTCGAAGCGGTGTCACGGCGTATGATGGTAACTCTTCTTACATGCTTTGTCCGTATTTGCTTAAATGTGAAGTACGTGACATAAATGCACAGTTGCGACCTTAATTGGAGTCTCGACTTATCTATTTTTATCGCGGCTGTAAATTGCATAGTAGAGACCTTGTAAGCTTAGTCATCGGCCCGTTCATAGTCGCGACCTCGATTATACGTTGCGACTAGAGTTGTCTTGTCCGGTGTGGCGACATCAAAATAGTGTCGCGACATGAAATCTTTCTTGAAAGCCACTTTTACATCTTGCTTAACTTCTCTTTTGTCGCAGCCCGACTTTTCATTCAATATAGTACCGAGCTTTTGATCAGCGACCTCGATTCACCATCCGCGACCTACTTGCCCGGCCATTGAATTACTTTCGCCGATCACTTGCTGGAATTTTCATTTACGCTATAAATTTACAAATATAAATTTGGTAATAGTACATATTTACGCATAAAACAAGCGATTACATTGTAATAAAGTCGGAAAAATGAATTTAAGAATTCATTTGAGTTTTACTCATCGGATACTTGTTCCACGGTGAGAGAAGTGATTGTTTATATGCTAAAGATGGTATGACGAGAGAAGATCGTACCCAGGCATTATATCTCCTGTCCGGTTGGGGAAGTATGTTTTGGCATGGCTTGTAAATAAAGATGATTTGGGCTGTGGTACGGGCCGTTATACTGCAGTTTGATCTGCCGGGCTGTTCTTTGGAGTGCAGACTGAGAAGCCCGTAGTACCCATGATGCCCCGTTTTTCGTGGGGAAGTCGCTCTTCCCTAATGGGGAAAAAAGGCATCTTACAGGAGCTTGTCTAATGGCGAGATCGATGGAGGTAGATTAATGATGGGGTGTTCTAATGTGCATTACGAGGAATTTCTATTTTCGATGTTACATTTAATCACGGCTCTTTTGAGGCTCCCCATGAAGCTTAGGGTCTTTGTAAGGCTTGCGGTGGCGGATTCCCCTTGTGCCCCGGTTGGTCTTTGGTTCTGATGGGTAAATATGGCTAGGCAGCCAGTCGGTCATTCTGCCGTCTTGTATTTTTCTGATGGCTTCATGGAAGAAGCTTACGAAGGGGGTTGAGACGTGATCATCAACTATGGATCGGTGAAGCCGTGGGACTAAGGCGGGACGTGCTAATTTGCATTTGGAGAATGTTTCGAACTTTACATATCTCCTTACGTGCCCCTTTGCGTTGTTGTGGCAGTGGGTGGTTCGAAAACTAGAATGAAATCCTCTGTAGCCAAGAACACCCCCTCCCAAATCAACGGGGCTCTTTGCGTTCCTTTCCGCCTTCCTGAGGACCTTCTTTCCTAGCCTCTGCTTAAACTATTTCTTCTTTCTTGGCCTTTGCGCCTATTTTTTCCTCTTTTTTAGCCTCTATATTTAGTCCGGATGGATCATGTAATCATAGTATGATCACTTTGTTATTAGCGTTGTTGTGTAATTATGAGCAGCCACTTTTGGTGCTTATTAATGAATTTACATTTCTTGTAAATTTTCGCGTTATACATATTGTCCTCGTGCTTCCTGTTGAGCTAGTGATAAGGCCGAGTCTTATGGCGAAAATTTAATGGTATTGTCTGCAGCTTTGAAATGAGCCGTCCCAAGTAGTAACATGGTTGCTTAGCCGTATAAGCCAGCGTTTGTTAGGGTGTGAAGGGCCGCGAGCCTAGCCGCGTTCGATTGGTGTCACACAGTGGCGGGCGTCGCCGAGGTTCAAATTGGTCGTGGAGGTGAGTCGGCGGTGCATTTAATGCGTCTGCAGGCTCTAGACTTAATATATAGGGAGCCATCATTTGATTTCACTCGTTCTTGTACTTGTTTCTTCTTAGTTATCCTGTTTCCCTCTTGCTTGAGATTTTCTGCGGATACTGCAGTGTGGCCAGCTAAATGTTTTTTTGTGAATCATAGTTTGTCCGGCGGCTAGTTTACTTTCCATTTAGATGGCTCTTGTTTTACCTTTCTGATTACGTTGAAGTCGGTTCGGCACGCACAGTGACAAGATAGTGGGGGGTGGGGGGATGTCCTTGGGAGACTTTGTGGGGCTAGGTGAATAAGCCCCCGGGTTTGGTGGGTTTGTATGTGTTTTTGCCCTTTACCAGTTTGGTATCTCGGCTTAGGGCTAATTTTCGTTTTTTTTTTTTTTAATACCTTGTGGGAATGGTGAGAAGTCGAGACTTCTGCGGTCGGTCGGTGCAAGCGAGGGCTGCAGGATGCCTTCTAGTAACATCGTCTTCCTCTTTATCTATGGAGGAGTTGAGGGGTTATTGTCAAATTCCCGATGGCATTGATGTCATGTTGTCGGAGGGCCCGACTGAAGACACTGTGGGTGAAGAATACAACGCGGTGTTTTTCACCGGGAACAACCGCCGGTCGGGCTTCGGCTTCCACGTGCGGAGTCTACGGATTACTTGATTCTTGCACTTTGCTGGGCGCCTGTCATATTCACGCGTCATCGGGATTATTGGATGTTGTGTACTAAACAACTAACTACCGGCTTGATCTTTCATTGGTGGAGTTTGTTTTGCCACACCTTGAGGAGTAGTGCGGGTGGCCGGATATCATGTTAGCCCCAAGCCCCAGATTGCAATTAGTTCTGAGGACTCTGACTTCGCCCAGTAGGCGATGGGTGTGATCTGGTCGAGGACAGGATGAGACCCAGTTCCCACGACCTTAGTTTGATATCAAACCATTGATGTTTTTCGGTGTGTCTGATAACCGAACTTGCACATTGAAGATTGTATTTTTTAAATGCCACATGCTTTATTTTTTTGTATTTTGACGAAATGTGTTTCACGCATTATTGTGGGTTGTTCGCCTTGAGGAAGATGGGAGGAAACAGTGGTGCGTGGGTGGAGAGAAGTAGTTTTGAAAAAATTTGGAGGGTTCAGCACAGGTTAGTGGAGGGCATCACGAAGTCCTTCTTCTTTGAGAAGAGTTGCATGATTAAACCACCAGTCTCACTTACAGTGTCAGTAATCTCGTACCCCTCACCCTGAGAAATTGTGGAAGGTGAGCGCCCGTTCTTGCGAGACCTTACAGAGACTTAATCGCTGGGTAGTTAGTCCTCGACGAGGGGCCGGAGGCCGGCGGCGATTGGGGAGTTGGTGGTCGCATTCATCTGGGCGACCTTCCTCTGTGGTGAGGATTAAGCCTACCGCAGGTGTCTGGCGGGTTGGGGGGGTAGTCGTGTGGAGCGTCTTCTCTTAGAAAGAAAGGGCTCTGTCGTGCCCCCCGAACACATAAGAGAAGGAAGGGGACACCCGGGCGCCAAAACGTTCCCGGGGCCGGAGTAGAAGACCGTCCACTTGGGTTTCCCCAGTATCGGTCGTCCGGATTGTGGGATGTACATTTGATTCATAACTTTGCTTGCTTTCGGAAGCGGGCGAGATCTTAGCCTCAATGACGGTTGATACCATCCGGCGCGGGATCGGAGTGTGCTCGATGAGGGTTAGGAGGTGCGAACGAGGTGTCATCTCGGGTTCGCACGAAATGGGTTTGAATGACCAGTACAGCTCAGGAAAATGTCGCGCGGCGGAGTCGAGAGGCTTCCACGGGCTGCATGACTATCCAGGGTGGTCCATTGTCGAAGCGGTCGTTGGCGATCATATGAGAGCGAGTACACAGGTGGTGTTGGCGTGAGGCCATTGCTACATTCGGATGTGCACCAATTCTTACATCTTCTTTCTACGCGGCCTTGCTCCTGCATGGAGGTATCGATTCCCCGAGTGAAGGAAGTACAGGGGTGTCGATCATTAGAGGCCCTTTAATCGAAGCCGAATCCCGGTTGGCCGTTTACGCAACTATACCCGTGTATTCACGGATGCTTATAGCTGTTGGTGAAGCGAGGAGAAAGTATTTTGTCTCGATCCTGCTTCGTGCTAAAGAAGATCTCCGATAACTAAAATGATTGAAGATGAGATGCGGGTCACTTGGCCATGACTTTGCCCGATCGATAGCTGGAAAGTTTACGTAAGCGGCTATCATGTTCTAGCATTAATTATTAGTTATTGTCATATCCCTTAATATGTTTCTTAGCGACGATTCTTGCCGTCTAGAACATGGCCTTCGGCATCGAAATTTCGGACCGGTTGAGGACCGCGGAGAAGACTCTGACTCTACGCCCGGTCAGCGATTGGATAGGAAGGCCACAAGTGCTTCCTTAATGGAGGCGAGATCAAATTCGAGTCTTTGGGAGTCGGAGGCTAGAAGAGGCGTGAAAGAAGCGGTCGTGTTAGGGGCGGAGAGAGGCCGTCGGCTGGTCGTAGAGTGGCGATAACCGGTGGAGGTAGAGGCGACAAGCGGCAGCTCGGACACGGGGCCGGAATCCCGGGTTGGCCGGGTCAAGCCGCGCGCCAGTTTCTTTAGAAGACTCCGACGGAAGGTGGAGTCGGGTTAGGCAGTTGCGTGCGGCTTTGGTACATACGGAGAGGCACATGTGAAGGCGGAGGAGCGCTAGTCGTCGACATATGGCGGATTTCCTTACTTTTAGAGGCTCGGGTAGCAAAACAGTATCAGCTTTCGAGGCAGAACGCTCTAAGAAGAAGGCTTTGGAGCGTTTGACTCGAGGTTCCGTTGTGATCTTTAATTATGGCTTTATGGTTGTTGTGCCTTTGCACCATGATATTTCTTGGGAAGCCCCAGCCAGGATCGGCCGGGATGCTTGACACGTCAAAGTCGTTACCTCCCGAGTTTTTTTACCAATCCTCGACGCCCCTCGAGTGCTACCCCCGAAGTTCCTACCCGGCAAGATCTACTTGTGAATGAGAGGAACTTAAGTAGGAGTCTTGGCCGTAGAGGGATGAGCTAGGCCATATGTCGGACTCTCTTGCCCAGTAGTTGGGGAGAATGAGGGCAGATCCCCCGGCAGGAACCTTAGGGATTGTATTCTGCACTTGCTTGCCAAGCCTTACTCTTTTGCTCCTATTTTGTATCCCCACATTTTGCTATAGTGTATCTAGACTTTTTAATGAAGGGTACGTTGTTTTTCTAATTCTGCCGAGTCCTCTTTTGAATCAAGTAGTTCACTTTTCTTTAGCTTAGTGGGCATAAATGGGTTATCCAGTTGGGCATCAACCATACTGAGTCGAACAAGGCGTCAACCTTTTGATTCGTGGCACGAAGGGGTATCCGGAATCAACAAAATTTATACCTATTTCCTCCTCTTAGTAGCACCAGCTCTTGCGAGTATAGTGGCTCTGAGGTGGTTTCTGAGGATGGGTTTATTCGCATAAATGACTTGCAGTGAGGTTCAAAATGGTGAATTTATTTTGGATTTTGGGGTTTGATAAAAAAAAGAGGATTGTGATGGTTGCAAACTGAAAATAAAATAAGTAAAAATGTAAAATAGAACTCCTTACAGTGTTGAGTCCTTTAGGGTTGGAGTCACAGGGCAGCGAGGTCTCAGGGTCCTTTCCTTCGTGTTGGGGAGGATAACTTGCATAGTCATCTCCCAGAATCGGATCTTGCATTTAAATTATAAAACTGGCCAAATAACTATCCTTTTGAAAATGGTATTCACTGAGCATTAATGGTCTCAAGCAGTGAAAAACAAGTCTCCTTGACTCACCTTCCAATGACTAATAGATGATAGCCCAATGAATCTCGGTGGATGCTTGATAAGCATCCGTTGAACCTAAGAATATTACATCAAATACGGATCATTGAGGTGCATCGGGAAGGGATCTAAACCTAGAGTTTAAGAAGAGCATTAAAGCGGTGAATACTGCGTGAAAACCATGAAAACCTTCGATTGCCTTAGGATCTTTGCCTACCAATGACCTTTCACTTGAGGAGGAAAGGTTTCTAGCTACTCATCCTCTAAGTTGTCATCCTCAGAGGGTGTTTGGCTAGTGAGAAATGGAGAGAAAGTGAGGGAAAATGAGAGAAAATGAGAAAGAGCGGGAAGAGTTGAAAGCTTCCGCCCAGAATATTAATGCGAAAGAAAAGTCTTCCTGAGTGGGCAAGGTTTCCGGTCACGGTCACTGACTTTGGACATATCTTGCCAAGCGAGCAAAATTACAAAGTGTATGGAATTGGCCACTATTACATGAGGGACCGATTCAAGAAAAAAAAAGAAATTACAGTAGAAAGTGGTTAAAATGGTGCGGGAAAGTGTCGGGGTTGCGAAAGTTCGCAATCCTTGCGAATTTCGAATGTTTGTAGGTACACAACCACTGCCAATTTCGCGAGGCTCCTCTGCAACTCTTTTGCTTTCCTCTCTTTTATGGTTTCTAAGCTATGACTTTGAATTCAGCTTGACTTCTTCATGCTAGAGGCGACTTGTCATCTTGGCATGAATGGCTTGTCTTCTGAAAATTCCCCATATAAAATGTGATTAGTAGTAAAAATCTGGGACCTTAACATGCCAATTTGGTTAATTAGGCGATTACTACAAAAGAGATTAGCAAAACCTATATTAATAAAGTGTAAAATATTGTTTGATGGCAATCACCAAACAGACACATTGCTAGTCCCTTTCTGATGAAAGAAGAAGAACAATCAAAGTAAGATAGAGAACTACTATATACATCATGAACAAAAGTTTTTCCAAAATTAAGGAGGGGATAAAATGACCTTATTGAAAGTCGTGAAATCCTACCCGATGAGTCTAGAGAAGGTAAAGTGCTATCTCAATTCAAGTATCAAAATAGTGTCATCACAGAGAACCGACTAACACCTTCCACGAACCTAAGTGTTAGCAATTAGTTTTCAAAAATAAGCGTAGTTTGTCCTCTCTGACCTGCTCTTGTACTGAAAGCTTAGCGGACTAGCAGCCTCGATATATCGGGTTACATTTTATTCCCTGACTCCTTTTTTTATTGTAGAGTGCAATGTTACGAGGGTATCGAACTCCTGATGTCCATGTAATGGGGGTCCATAGATGACTCCCGACAATTAAGGTTTAGGGCATCAGAGTCGCAAGGATCTTTCGACCACCTAACTCTTCGGGTTTCACCGGACTTTAATGAGCTAGAAACTCTAGTAGGCTGATTTGCTAAGCTTCTGCTATTCACCCATGTAACAAACCTGAGTCGGTGGCTCGACCGAGTTGGCAGGAGCCTTGGGCTTTAAGACTTTCGACATACCCCTCGGGCCAGTGCTTTCGGGTTTGAAATGAGGGTCCGCACTTATTCTTTTCTTTTTTCTTTTTCTTTTTCTTTTCTTTTTCTTTTCTTTTCTTTTCTTTTGAAAACTCATTGTTTATTTTTATTGGAGTCCCAACACAGTAAAGGTGGTGAGTCTTAGTGAGTACTTTTGCGGGGCTTAGAGACGAAGCGGAGTTTTCGACTATAAATGAAATCTAATGTGCACGGAGTGTGTGGTTAGTTCAATGTGGAAGAAAAAGGTTGAATACCATAAGGTATTTCAACATGTTATCGGCTTCGACTAAGCATAACACCATTCTAGCATCCAGCAGCATTTAGACGAAATTTCAATTTCTTAAGCGTAATTTGGGCATTACAAAAAAAGTTTTCTACAAATGAAATTGAAAGCATGAACTAGGAACTAAAAACATGAATTATATTAAAAAAAACTAACTAGCTTCTTGAAACCATTCAACTTACAAAAAGACTTGCTGAAAACATAAATTATAGCTATTCCTTAACTCTCCTGACCAAATTCTCGTTTATGCCATTGGTACATGGAATGGAAATTTAAGGGAGAAAGTATTACCTCCCTTGATGAAATGTACACGTTTTGAATAGGAGACCCATGACTTTCATTTGAGACACTTATTCATTCAATTTGGACTTGAATGAACAAGTTGGAAGAAAAAAGAGAAAAAAAGTTACCGAGTTAGACATTTTGAAATTCTTTATCATAATTTCAAGTGTTCCTTTCTGGATATATTTAGATTCTACACTCTAAGCTTTCAAGGTACTGAAGATCACACAAGAAACGGAGTTTGGATGAAAAATTTATGGTCAAAACAAAATGGAAGTGTAGGGACCTGCGAAAATTCACAAGCTTTCGAAATCCTTTTTTTTTCAAAGACAAATTTTTTTTTTCAAAAACATAGAAATTTTTTTTTAAAGATGACTGACTTTTTTTTTATTTTAGGACACATATTGATTTTTTTATTATTAATTTTTTTTTTAAATATATATTTTTCATATATACATATATATATATATATATATATATATATATATATATATATATATATATATATATATATATAAAAGAAAATAATTTTTTCTTCTACAGTGGCTACTATGGAGTGCCATGCCAGAATTGATCATGTCGTACAAGGCGCTACGGTGATCTACTGAAATTTCGCGGGGTCTGCGAGAATTTCCCGGCCTGAGGCCCGCGGGGTTGAGAATTTTGCAGGTTTGCTCCCGAACCTCCCTTACTTGCGAAATTACGCACAAACTGTACAAAAAATAAGTTAGGAAAAATTTTAAAAATGCAAAGAAAATTAAAATAGGCTAAGCAAAGTTAAATTAAAATTAGAGAAATCTAAAGAGAAAAACTAAATAAATCAAAATAAAATAAAAATAACACCAAAAATCAAGCAAAATTAAGGAAGTGACCCTCCCAGGCAGTTTCTCGAGCCTTTGGAGGCTGGAGCTAGTAATTTGATGGAGATGCGAGGTTGAGGTGCTCAATCTGAACCCAGAGATGGTTTCGAGGTATAAACCATCTTGTGTCATCTGATATGAGCAAGCGCGATATGCACGTGATGCTTGTGTAAAAGTTTGAGACGAAGGCCGCTAACTTCCTAAAGTTTTTGAGGCGGTCTGGAGTTGAGATAGCCTTAGCGATGGAGTGTTTGAGTGTTTGGTGTTGAATGTGTTGCAGTGTAGGCGGGGATGTGCAGCGGTGGGTTGTTGGGTTTGGCGGTGGCTTGCGCTTGGGATCGGTACATTGGAAGTGGTTTAAGACCAGCTTTTAGGGCTCTTCCAGCACTTCCTTTCCATTTGCCTTCCTCGGTCAGTGAGGGAAGGATTTCTTCTTTCCTCCTCCGTGACCCTTAAACGGCTACGTAATTATGGGGCACCTGCGGTTCCTCGGAAGCCTGGCAGTTCCTCATCAATTCCTCACAAACTCACTGCAGTTGAGCATGTTCACTTGAAAATGGTGTCGATCGGGCACTCTTTCCTGCGGATAAACATGTTGTTGATTGCGAGCCTTGAAATTGAAATGCTGCGGGTTGTCAATTTATGATCAATTTACGCTTTTTGAAATCCATCGATTCTCTTGTCCACATTGTTTTCCATAGTGTCGATTTTAAAACGGTAGGCATTGATTGTCTTACGCTTTTCCATAAAGTCACCCACGCGCTAAGGTTTAGAATGGCTTGTTATTTGGAGAGGTTATTTGTGATGGTTGAAATTTGAGATGAAGAAGCATCTGTGAATGTGCGGGAGGTGCATATTATTGTTGGAAGGTTTACATTCTATGAAAGATTTAGGTGGTTCCCAGTAGGAGTTGTAAGCATTTCCATATGGTGCATTTGTTGGAGCCTGATGCATGAGGGGCACACTCATCAGGTGGAGGGGTTTCTATAGTCCCTCATGGACTATATGCGTTTGGATTTCTCTCACGAGGTTGTTGACTCGTGTTCTTTGGGAGGTTCCATTTGGTTCATGTTTGCTGAGGTCAGCTGCGACAGTTCTTTTTTTTATGGGAGGCGGCCTTAACTAACACCTCCCCGGAATTCACCTGCGCGTAACATGTACTCTATTTGGAAAGCGGGCAACACCCGAAAAAAAAAAAAAAAAAAACAATTATACAAAAGGGTAATGTTAGCTAAAAAAAAAGCTAGTGAAACAAAATTAACAAGCGACAGAAAAATTCTAAATAGAAAATAAAAGTAAATTCACGGATCTTGTGATGAGAATCCTGAAGTGTTACTATTGTCATTTGCACTTACACCATCCGGCGATAGGCGCCATTTGATTCTAAACGCGAGGAGGGAGTATCGGAATCGACAAAATTTGCCACCCTATTCCTCTACTTGTCGTAGCATGGCTACTACGATATAGTGGCTCCCAAGGTGACACGGGGATAGGTTTTTCTTCCTGCAAATAATGACTTGCGTTTGAGGTTGAAATGGTGAGATTTATTTTTTGGATTTGGGGTTTGATAAAAGAGGATTGTGATGGTTGCAAGCGAAAATAAAATAAGTAAAATGTAAAATAGAACTCCCTTCTGCAGTGTTAGGTAAGCCCAGGGTTAGAGTCTAGGAGCAGCTGAGGTCTCAGTCCTTTCCCCGCATTAGGGGAGGATGACATTTATAGTCATCTCTCGAGCCAGGATCTTCATTCTTATAAAAATGGCCCGACCCCAAAATAACTATCCTTTTGAAAATGGTATTCACTGAGCATTAATGGTCTCAAGCAGTGAAAAACAAGTCTCCTTGACTCACCTTCAATGACTAATAGATGATAACTAATGAATCTCAGTGGATCTAACAATAAGCATCCATTGAACCACAAACCTATTATCAATCTGGATGCATTGAGTGCATCGAGAGGATAAACCTATAGTTTAGAAAAATTAACGATGAATACTTGCGTGAAAACCATGAAAACCTCAGTTGCCTTAGGATCTGTACCCAGTGACCTTTCACTTCAAAAAGGAGGAAAGGTTTCTGGTGCTCGTCTCGGGTGTCATCCTCGGGTGTTTGGCCTAGTGAGAAAGGGAGAGAAAGTGAGAAAATGAGAGAAAATGAAGCGGGAAAAGAGTTGAAAGCTTCCAGTAAACTTTGTAATGCGAAGAAAAGTCTTTCCCACAGTGAACGAAAGGTCTCACGAGTCGCAGTCGCGACTTGGGACATATCTTGCTAAGCCATGCAAAATTACAAAGTGTATGAATTGGCCACTATTACATGAGGGCAATTGGAAAAAAAATTATAGCGAAAAGTCAAAAGTCAAAATGGTGCGGGAACGGTGTTGCGTTTGCGAAAATTAGCGATCCTTCGCGAAAACCAGCTAACCTTGTGAAATTGCCGACCTGCGAGATTTAGCGAGGGCTCTCACCTCTTACGCTCTTTTGCTTCTTCTTAAGTTTTCATACGCGGCTCTTAATTGACTTGACTTCTTGTCTTTAGAAGAGCGGCTTAATCATCTTGGCGTAAGATAGCTTATGAAAACTACAGAAATTTACCCGCAAAATGTGATTGAAAGTAATAAAGATAGGACATAACATACCCGATTAAGGTTAGTGAATGGGATGCACAAAGTGCCAAAACATGTATTAATAAGGGTAAAAATAGCACTATTTGGTGTAATCACGACTAACTCGATCAGGACTTTTAAATGAACGGTGAGCATCGACCATCTTGGGTGGACAGGGATGTCGACCGCATCTGGACTTTAAGGCCGGGCGGTGGGCATCAACCATTACGATGAGACGGACATTGGCCTTCTTGTGCCGTCGGGACTTGCTAGGCCGAGCGGTGGGCATCGACCATCTTGGGCGGATAGGACATTAACCTTGGCGCCATCCGGACTTCAGGCCCGAGGCCGGTGGGCGTCGATATCTTACGGATCGGATGGGGCGTTAACAGCCAGCATCGTCGGTTTAGTGTAGTGACCCCTGGCGGCGAATGATTGGCGAATCAGACGAGAAAACCCAGAAGGGACCTTGGTAGAAGTCATTAACCAAATCAGTTTATCAAACATTTCATTCCGAATCTTTGCGGAGCGTTTGATTTAAAATGACCGTAACATTTACATTTAACAAAATGCATTTACAATGAAGGCATTCTATGCCTTTCAAAATGATTTACAAATAGATATTCATAGTTCAAAAATATTTTGCAAAATACGAAGTTGAAACACATGACGCCAGATACGCAGTCGGAGCATATACGCAATTCCTTTTTATGACTCGGCTCCTCGATCTTACAGATTAAAACTTTCCGATGTTATCTTTAAAACCGATTTTGTGCATTGGTAAAACAATACACTAAGCATTTTCATGCTTAGTGGTTATCTGAAATTCATTCTTAGGTTGAGTTTAAATTCAAATCATGCAATTTAACAATTCAAAACTTTCAAATCTTTTTTGATGATCGATGTCCCGTCTGTCATTATCACTTGTTTTATATCTGATCATTTATAGTTCATTGATCATCGAATATACTTTCATATTCAATAAATCGTAAATTAATCCAAATCATGCATTTCACAATGCTCTTTTCATTTCAATTGGCAAACATGCTTTTCCAATTCCAATATTTTCTGATCTCGATCCAATTCAATTATGCTCACGATTCATTTCACTTCTCTGATTCAATTGATTATGCCCTTAGCAATTTAACTTTATGTTCAGATATACGAGATATTGGAATCAAACGCAGTCACGTGAGCTGCGGTAGGTATAAAAAAAATCAATTAGTGAGGAGCACTGCAGATGCGGTCAGGTGGAGCTGTTTATCGGGTGACATCATCTGATCATTCACGATGCGCTGGTACGACACCACATTGGTATACCCGATCTATCGCTTAATCACGAAAATAAACGGTTCTTATTCTATTAAGGCGTTGAATCCTTTATAGCAAAAATATAGTACAATACGTACATTTGTATAAACAATTCATTTTCAATAATCATTACAATTGTCGCTATACAAACATTTCAAAATCACTTTTCTCAAATCGATTAAAATGGAATTGATATGTTTTTCTTAGCCATTTAGAACAAATAATTGAATCTTAGCTTGAGAATAGGAAAGATCAGATCGTTATGCAAGGCTGGGCAGTGATCGATGAACAAATAAAATATCATACGATTACGATCTTGAATTTTGACCAATCTTGGGCTTTCCTCACACCAAGCGTGGGCGCAGCTGAGTACTCACGATAGCGATACATATTAGTAGGTTGTCCCAGGAGTTTTTGGTAGGGGTTTATGTCTGCAGTGCCCGCCGCTTTAAAAATTTTATAGTGACACATGAGCCATAATTTTCTCATGCTTCCTTCAATAAATTTTATCTCTATGAGTCACATTTTAGTAGGAATTGGAATCATCTCACCTTTGGATCACCCGAGCTGAGGGATTCTGACGTTTAATGCAAGGCGGTCGATATCTTGCATTCCATTCGATTCTTGGTATTCCCAATTTCAGGGGGTCTTAACTCCATATTTGGTAATGGTTCCTTCTACTCATTTTGAATTTATGGTTATATAAAGTTTCTTCTCCAACTATAATCATCAATTTGGATCCTGAGCTTCGGAATTATTGCATTTTACATCCAGACCTCGATTGCAAGCGAATCACGAGGCTTGTTCTTACACATAGCTCCACTTTGGCAAATTTATGGTCACTTTGGGGTTACAATTTTCATACACTTCCATCAAGTAACTTATTCCCCTAGAAGTCTATTTTACCCAAAATTTTGAATCACTCAATTTGGATGAGTGGAAACTGACTTATAAGCGGCTGTATAACAATACCAACAGAGCATAACCAGTGAGCTGCAGAGGCTCACCTTTAAGCTTGTATTTGGGAGCCTTAGAGCCTAATTTTCTCCTGGTCCTTCTATACATTTGTATACCTATCTCTTATGGTTCTTTACCAGGAATTGAGAATCACTTCATTTGGATGATTATAACTTAATCTATAGCCAAAAGCAAGAACATGGGTTTACAAAATTTTTGACAGTATTTCCCTTTGAAAACTCAACATTTCCTTTTGCACAGCTTTACACAAAACCAACCAAACCAATCCCAACCAATAATACAAAACAACCTCAAAAATTCAAAAACTCATTTACAGCAAAACAAAACTCTTTTATCCCACATTTGGGTTTTCCACAGCTTTCGAACACGAAACGAGAGGTTTGGGTTTGTTTTGCTACCTCAAACCTCTTCAAATCTTCTCTTCAGTTGTTTGATCTCTTAAGAATTAGAGATGGGAAGCAAACCCAACCCGAACTTGATCTCTTGCAAAAACCACAGCTTTTCCTCCTTTTCTCTCTCTTGCTACTCCACTAAAGAAGCGAGATTTGCTCAAAATGAGCCCTAAGACCACCTTTTTTGGCCTTTGTATCACTGTTTAGCAGTGTAAGGCCATGTTTGGCCTTCCACACTTAGTCTCATTTCTCATTTTCTACTATTTGGTTTAAATATCTCATTTCACCGAGAGTAACATTTGACTCACAATGCATTTTTAGGTTAAGTTCTCCCCGAATAGCAATATGGCTAAAGCAACATTCCTGATTTGTACTTGAATCAATATTTACACTTAGACATATAAGCTTTGTTTACAATTGACCCTTAGGTCCTCATTTTCCACATTTCAAATTTGCCATTTTTCCGCAGGTAAATTTTAGTGTAATCGAATTCTCATTTAGTATATTATATTTACATTTTGGCTCTTAGCCATATAATCATTATCACATTCATTTAACAATTCGGAAAATACAGTTTGGCTTTCGATTATATAAGTACATAATAAAATTATAAAAAATTACTGGGGTGTTTTGGTGCGTTACATTTAGACTAAGCCCATTTGGGCATCGACCATATGCGGTAGAATAGGGCATCGATCTTAGCCATCGGGACTTTGGGGCCCGGGCCCGGTGGGCATCGACATCTTTGGTCGGATAGGGCAGCCGACCTATACAGTTCCATCCGGGACTTTGGTAAACACGTTGAGCATCGACCATCTTGATGGGATAGAGACATCGATCTTAGCATGCCGGTTTGAAGTGAGTTTTGCGATGAAATACAATTAGAGAATGAATCATCTTTTTGATGATAATACCTTTGAGGTGCATGGCATTCCGGTGCAGGTGCAGTCCCGTTTCCCTAAGCTTATCTAAAGCATATGATCGGATTGGCCGGCTCGTATTCTGATATATATGGCCCTTCAGTTGGCACCGAAACTTTCACGCCCTTTGGATCGATTTGTGATTTTCGAAGACTTTCCTTAAGACCAGGTCTCCTGGTTGGAACACTCGGGGTTCATGTGTTCTATGGGTTGCCGGCCGGCGGTGGCCAGGATGCTTACCGTGCGGTGTTGTCTCACGTGGTTCATCCATTTGTGTCTAGGTCATGATTATGGATTCTGTACTCGACTATTGGGGGCATATACGTCGGACGTGGGCATGGAGTTCTGTATGGATTATAGATTCCATCCACTTAGGTAAGTCACGAAAGGAGATATCTGATTTGGTCTGCGACGATGGATTAATGGCCGAAAGGACGTTAGTCCACCCGTTTGCCTTTGATTTAGCGTCCACGGCCAGTTTCTTTAAAAGTGAGTCGATGGTTTTGTTGAAAACCTGCCTTGGTAGTTGCTTTGCGAATCTTGGAAATTTGAGTATAAGTTCTTTTTACATAATTTCAACTCTTTGGCGTAAGTTTTTGTAGACAAAGAGCTATCAAATTGAGGTGGATTATCCACAATATGATTAGCCAAGAATCTGGGAAGCCGACAAGCCAATATTCTTTAAGGAAGCGGAGTTTGCGTCCTTGTCTTTTATTGATCTGGCCTCGACCTCCACATCCATTTACTAAAGTAATCAATGGCTATTAGCGATAACTTCTTATGGTCGGGTGTAGGTAGTGGTCTCTTATGTGATTCCCCATTGACGAGGGCGAGTACGGAGATGGATACTAAGTCTTGGCCCGAAGCGATCTTAATCACGAGAACTGGCGTTGTACCCGGTCACATTTTCGATATGTCGGTGTCAAACTTAATGGTTGTGATATCTTTATGGGCAGGAAAATTCGATTTGGAAAAATGGCAAAATCATAATTTCGGAAAAATCAGAAATTTTCTAGATCTCGAATAGCGAGGCGGTTCACCATTGGAATGCGTCTCATGAAATCTAATAACACGTCAATTCGTCGAATTAAGACGGTCGGGATTTGCGTTTTCGAGCCGCCAGAGTATCGGGGCCGTAAAGCGATATTTGATGTAACGAAGTCATATAACATGTACTCATGTGACATAAGTTTGCATGGTAGAAATGATGGGAGCAGACAGTAGAGATAGTGCGAATGTCGAAAATCAGTTTGGGGGCGTAGATGTCGTTAATGGAATAGTTGAAATGATAATAAGGATGAAATAGAGAATAGTGTTGTCTCTTACATGAAAAAGGAAGCCAAAAACGTGAAAGGTGAAAGATACATAAGCTTTGATTTTAGTTTTTGTAGTGAGAGAGAGAGAGAAAGCCTACTACAGATTCTGAAGCGTCAAATAGTTGGGAGTGCCAAGGAGACGAAGAAAATTAAACCGACACATGAGAGGCTACACGTGGAGCTCAGGTTTAGGAGTTTCGACAAACTCAGTGAGGAGTAGGGATTTCATCCTACTTGGGTTTTTACTCTTGATTTAAGTCTTTATGTAATGTTTGGGGAGTTGAATGGTAGTGGTAATGGATTTGATCGGTCGAACTTAGGCCGGTGTTAGATTTTGCTTGAGACATTTTGTGCGGTCAGTGGTAGTGTGAGGGCTGTTTGGGCATGTTGGGTGATAATTTATTGAATAAATTATGCTTTGGTGTGTATAAAGTAGGGAATGGCCATGGAATTGAGTTATGAAAGTGGAGCCGATGTTGGGTAGTGGCGTGAGCAGATTGCTTTAGAAGTGTTTTATTGTTCCGTGAATAGTGACATGAAAATAATTTTGTGAAAATGTGTTTTTGGGTTGAATAATTCATCCGAATTGCTAGGTGTTTATTAATTAGCCGCGAGCTAATTTTCGTAGCAGTGATTGAGAAATTGTTTAAGAGAATGGATTGATGGCGTGAAATGAATAGGTTAATGCATGAGGTTTATTAATTAGCATGAGGTCACCAATTATATGGAATTATAATTGTGTGTTTAGAACCATTAGAGGAATGAGTTTTGTGATTATTTCAGTGAGCTACTTTGATTGATGATTGATGTTATTGAATTACATGTGATGTAATTGTAGATTTGAGAATATAGCGCATATTTGATATATATTGGTATATGAATTGTGTTGAAATGGCATGGCCCTGCATTTCATATACAGAGGTAACCTAAGTTAAGGTGTGAGTGCACTTGTGAAATTTAAGAAAAGCAGCGTTTTTGAAAAATTTCATGATGAATTTCGAGAAGAATGGGGTTGGGAGGCGGTCAGCCAGTTCATTTTGGATGAGGACGCGTGTTAGGAGGGTTCTCGACCTTACATTCGCCTCGGTAGTCAATATTTTCTTGACGCCGGTGGTATATTTTGGAGAAAGCAATAGGAGTTTGTTTGAAAATGATGTTTTCGTACATGGCTTAAGCGGATGTAGAGGGAGTCGGTGAGGACCCGGGACACATGGTTCAGTCATTTAGACATTCAGTAGGATCATAATTTGCTTGGTTGTGTGTTTAGAATGTAGCATTATATGCATAGGTGGGAGTAGCCCGTTTAGGGTGATTCCATTGACCGGGCATTAGCTCGTCTCGTCGAAGAACATATTTTGCAGTCGAGGGCGTGCTGGAGGCGGCTCGTCACTGAGGTTGTTTTTAGAAAAGCTAGGGTTGTGGTTTTTAGTATTATTATGTATGACAATGTAGTAGAATTCTATAATTGTAATATATGTTTGTATAAAATGGTCCCAACTGTTGAACCATGTGTGCTGTGGCTTTGGTTGGGATAATGTTGTTGCGGGGAGAGTACAGTGTGTAGGGCCCAGTGGCCATTTTCTCCTATAATATTATAAATAATGACCACATGTGGTAGATATTGGATTGTTTGAGGACGGGTTGTTCTTGGGTGAGCTCCGTGTAAAGAGCCCACTTTGGGACTTAGTGGGGAGGGAGATCATGAGTTATGGAAGCATTTCTGTGTTTTGGACCACAATGATATGATGATTTCTCAGTTTTGGAGTGGGCCGGAAGGTATCGGAACCGTGGTTATCTGACTGAGGACTTGAGGATTGGGCTTGGAAGCCATAGTCTTTGAGGTGTAAGAACATCGCCTTTGGGTGTGGTTCGATGTTAAGTGTAGGTATGAGATTACTGAAATCACGGAATGGCTTGGGACAACTGCATTACATGTGTTTGTGTGTTTTGTGTGATTTGATGAATTGTTGTGAAGGTTATGCATAACATGAATTTTTATGTTGTGTGAATTGTATGTAGTTATTAGCACATTGATGTGTTAGAAAATTTTGGGGAGTTCTGATTGTGTAAATGGAGCAAATAAATAGAGACAATAAAAATTTGAATAAATTTATTTAGGTTATTGAAAAAAAAAAATAATATATATATATATATATATATAAAATAAAATTTTAATAAATTTTAAGGTTAGGAACACTAGATACAAGTGTTGGGTCATGAGTTTGAGGAAAATTGGACAAAATGGTCCAGAATAGAAATGAAAAAAAAAAATGGAATGAAAGAACATCATTTTCTAAGGTTTTGAAGTAGTGTTTTAAAACTAAGAAAATGAATAAAATAGAGCACATAAATTTATTTAGTGCAGAAAATGAAAAAAAAAAAGAATTATAAGTAATTTTTTTGGTATTTTCGATGGCGGAAATGTGAGAAAAAAAAATGATGAAACTTGAAAAAAAAAGAAATTGGTGCGAGGAGTGATTTGGGCTACGCGGTGTATTCTGAAGAAGGGGTTTTTGTATTGCAATATAAGGTGTATTGCAAGTGTGAAATTTGTTGAGTAGGCTGGAATTGTATTCTTGATAGGGAGGTTAGTTGTTGAGCCATTATATTGCAATACACAGATTGTATTGCAACTTGGGTGTGTAGTTGGCTTGGTTTGTATTGCAATAAGAAGGTTTAAAGGCTGAGCAATTGTATTGCAATACACCAAAGTGTATTGTAAAGGTGTGCGTTAAATTTTGGAAGTGTATTACGGCATGGGGTAAGTGGGAAAATTGTATTACTGATATGAGGGAGATTGTATTCTGAGAGGCTAGGAGCATGGTTCTTTGGGCGTATTGTAATCTGAGTTTAATTATGTGTGACAAGATGGGTTTGAGATAAGGCATTTGTATTGCAATACACCATAGTGTATTGTGACGGGAGCTTGATGTATCGTGACTCGATTACCTTTATTTCTGATCAACTACATTTTTGGGCTCTTATTCATGAACAACGTTCGCAATGTTTTTTGAAAAATATTTTTTTTGAAAATAAAATAAAATAAAATAAAAAACGAATAAAGTGAAATACAAGTTTTGTAAAAATTCATTTTTCCGAAAAAATAAAATTTTTGATGTTAAATATGAATTGATATATTATTAAATTGTTTTGTATTACTTTATAAATGTAGGGACGTAGTATATAAAATGTATTTGGTGTATGAATAGTGTCTCTCGAGTTGTGTTTATGCCTTAGAATCTTTGCGTGCATTTAACTTATAAGTAGATTGTGTAGATGGCTAGTCGAGGAAGCCCCCGAGGACATAGAGGGCGTCCATGGGATCTTAGTATGCCGTCGACTTTTTGACAGCAGAACTTTCTTGGTAAGTAGGGTTCACGTCGCCCTTTATCGCCTGGCCGGTGCAATGGTGGTCGAGGAGAATTAAGCGATATCGGCGTTTAAAGCTCGTCGTCCCTCCGATGGATAAAGGAGGAGTGGACTCTAAGGTCGAGGGCGGTATGACCATAGAGGAGAGATAGATGACATACGAGGCATCCGGGGATATGGGTGTTGATGCTTAGAGGGAAGGAGAAGATCCATCTTAGCCACGAGCCGGGAAAAGAAGCGGCCTGCATTTTGCGAGGATATCTAGGATGGGGCCGAAAAGGGTATGAGACGAGGCGAGGGACGGGACATTTGGTCGGGCGGGCGGACGTGTGTTATTCTTGCCAGACGGCTTGGACACTTTGGCCGGGTTATCACGGAGCGGGAATCCCGAGATTATGGAACGCCTCGGTCAAATCATTAGTAAAGGAGCGAGTTAGGGTTCCCGGTCGGGATAGGCGGTCAGTGTCTTACCATTGCCTGCGGCCGGACACATGAGGAGGGGGTTGTCCGAGAGGCGGATCTCGGGGTTTTGGGATATGGCGGAGTCGGTCAGCGGTAGGGCGGAGATGACCGTTTATTCCCTCACCCTTAGTATGGAGTGAAGAACGATGCTCCGATCTGAGGGGGTGCCACACGGCTAGTACTTCACGAGATGGAGCCCGCATGGGCGAGTCGGCGTAGGTCGAGGGTGACCACGAGGTTCAAGCCAGAGTTCGGTGTAGGCGGGATGGCGTGTTACCGTTGTCGATAGCTTGGGCATATGAAGCGAGATTGTCTGAGAGGCAGTCTCGTAGTACGAGGCGGCGTCGAGATTAGCCAGGATATAAAGTGCGTTCTACTCTCACACTTGTTGACTATAGTAGCGTTTGAATTGGATGCATCATGTTCATTCATTGTTGCATCTTGTGTGATGGATTTAGGCTTAGAGGTTAAGGCCTTTAGAAGTAGGTAGATGTTCTTAGGATGTAGGGTGAGATTTGACTGTCTGGGACGGGTTCTGAGGTTAGAGATCGGTCACGCTCATGGGTGGACCAGGAATGGGTTGTCCGCAGTGTAAGCATCATTGCGTTCATGTGCCGCGATAGCCAGTCCCGAGTCGGTGTGTGGGTCTGCGGTAGGGACATTCACCGCTCTTGGTGGTATGGGTTGAGTTTGTCTTTGGGACTACGTCGATGAAGACTCATTGTTCGAATCGGAAATGAAGAGTAATTAAAGTGTGTTGAGCGAAAACAAAAAGGGGATCGTTAATCCCCTAAGGTAGAAATGCAGGTTAGGGTGAAGGAGACGTGTATTCGAAGGTCTTGTTGGGTGTAGAGACCCGGGAGAGATCAATTTACGTGTGGGTGTAAGAAACCAGGGAGGTATCCCAATTTACGTGTGGTGTAAGAGACCCAGAGGAAGTCCCAATTACGTGGGTGTAAGGGCAGTGGAGTTATCAAATTTTTGTGTGGGTGTAAGGGCAGTGGAATACGAGAATTTACCTGTATAAATGTAGAGGCTCCCGAGAAGTGTAAGCTTCAGAGATTATGTTGCCGAGATGAAAACACACGATAAAGTTATCACGTAGACTTAGAGTTGAGTGATGAGTCGGGGTATTTCGAGATGAAAACACACGGTCAAGTTATCAAGTAGACTTTGAGTTGAGTGATAGGAGTCGGGAGTGACTCGAGATGGCTGCAGTCAGTTATCCACGTAGACTTAGAGTTGAATATTAGAGTCGGGATGACTCGAGATTTGGATAACCACTGGAAATTGCATTGGGTGTTGTTGGGCCGGCAGGGCTCGGTATATGGATGTCATTCATGACATGGGCTAGGTTGACGGTCCGTTGGATTGTCAGTGATTGTGACCTTGGGAAGGTTAGCATTTACACACCAAGCAGGGTTGTGTAGAGCCACATGTTGTGTGGATTATATCTGAAGTGTTAGAGGATCTATTCTGAATAGATCTTTGGATCATAAGGGTAGGTAAGGAGGAACATTTTCACTTAGAAGATTGGATTACTTCTGACAATGGTTACATCAGCGGTATCTGAATGGCACCATATATGAGGCATTGTATGGGGAGGCAGTATGAATCCTTAGTTATGTTGAATGGGGTGGAGATTGGGGTTGACAACGTGGGACCGAGGAGGACCGGTGTGCATTTGGATAGTCGTGATCGGGTTTGCGCCTTGAGACCATGAGGTAGTGAGATCTTATAGGCGGCACTAATATAGATGGATCGACGATGGGACCTTGGTACGATCGCGGGCCTATCCGCCTTGTTTAGGGATGAAGATGCGTAGTTTAGTGGTTCCCAGCCTGTTAAATGGCAGAGTTTACATGCATGGAAGTGTGCACGTTGCATATGCGTGCCCAGTGAGATTTGTGATTGTCGAAATTTCGGGACGAGAATTCAGCACTAGAGAGGGAGAATGTAAAAATTTTAGAAAATTCGATTACGGAAAAATGGCAAAATCGTAATTTAGGTCAAAATCAAAATTTTCTATATCTCGGATAATGAAACAAATTTCAGATTGGAATCGTCTCGCCCGAGAAATGTAGCTAACAGCGTCGAGATTTCGTGAGATTAGGGAGCACGGTCGAGTTTGCCGCGTTTTTCGAGGGCATCAAGTCTCAGTGTCGTCAAAGCATGATATTTGATGTGACAAAGTCACATATAACATGTACTCATGTGACATAAGATTTGCATGAGTAGAGGAGCTGATAAGGAAGCAGACCAGTAGAGATAGTGCGAATGTTTCGAAAATCCAAAGCTTGGGGACATAAATGTCATTAATGGAATAGTTAAATGATAATAAGGACGAAATAGGGAATAGTATTGTCTCTTACATTCAAAAAGGAAGCCAAAAACGTGAAAAGGGGAAAAGATACAGAAGCTTTGATTTTTAGTTTTTAGTGAGAAAGGAAACACAGATTTACGACGTCTGATAGTTGAAATTTCTTAAGACAAGAAGAAAAGAGTGGCTCTACGCATAAGGGCTACGTGGGCTCAGGTTTGGAGTTTCGACAAACTCCCAGTGGTGGGGTTTCATCCTACTTGAGTTCTCTTGATTTAAGTGCTATATAATGTTTGAGTTGATTGAGGGTGGTAATTTGGCGGGTTTGATCGGTCAAAAACTTGGGCAAAATTGTTGGAATTCTTGAGACGTTTTTTGTGCGGAGTCCGGCCAGTAGTGTAGGGGCTGTTTGGGCATGTTGGGTGATAATTTATTGAATAAATTATGCTTTAGTGTGTATAAGGTCGGGAATGGCCATGGAATTTGGGTTCACAAAGTGGAACCGATGTTGGGTAGTGGTCGTGAACAGTAACCCGAGTGTTTTATTGTTCACGTGAATAGTGACATGAAAATAATTTTGTGAGAAAATGTGTTTGGGTTGAGTAATTCAAATCGAATTACTTTCGTGTTTGATGATAGCCATAGCCGAACTAATTTTTGTGTAATGGATTGAAATTGTTTAAGAATGGATTGATGGCGTGGGAAATGAATAGGTTAATGCATGAGTTTGTGTATTAGCATGAGTCACAATTATATGGAATATAATTGTGTGTTTAAACCGTGGAGATGAGGTTTTTTGTGATTAGCTCAGTGAGCTACTTTTTGAAGTGATGATTGATGTTATTACAGAGATTACATGTGATGTAATTGTAGATTTGAGAATATATATACATATTTGATATATATTGGTATATGGTGTATTGAAATGGCATGTGCATTTCAAATGCAGGATAACTAGAAGATTAGGTGTGAGTGCATGACATGAGAAGTGAAAGAAACAGCGTTTTTGAAAGGAATTTCACAGGATGAATTTCCGAAGAATGGGGTTGGGAGACGGTCCAACATATCATTTTGGATGAGGACCATGGCTTATTCGGGAGGGTTCTCTGGCTACGTCGCCTCGGTGGGTAGTCGTATTTTGCGACACTTGCATTAGTATATTTTGGAAAACAACGAGTTTGTTTTTGAAAATGATGTTTCTCATACATGGCAGGCGGTGTGAGGAGTCGGTGAGGACTCGGGACGTGGGTTGGTCGTTTAGACATTCAGTAGGATCACGAATTTGCTTGAAT